>JAVJIF010033436.1:0-227971 GCA_038442645.1 Agave tequilana
TGCACTTACTTGCTTATCATAATATGCTTAATATTGTTTTATATGCTTGCACTCGTCTAAACTAAAAAAGCAATTAAGCACTTCAACTCTTAATCAAGAGAAATTGTGAGGAGAAGTTCAAAGCCCTTTACCGGGTATCCGACTTCATTTCTTGACTATTATTTGTGCATTGATTTTGTTAGTTTAAATTTTTAATTTCCGTATTTGTTAGCACATCACCTATTCAAACCCCCCCCCCCCAACCCGGCATGGTGATCTCAAAAAGTACTACAAATGTTCCCTACAAGAATAAAGCAAAAAAAGCTCAACAAATCTCCAAGATATATCCATCTTCACAATCCCAGTGAAGATAGCATCAAATGTTCACATGTCTAGAACTTGTGATCTTAGTGAGGAACTACCACCAAAGAGGACTGACTTATATGAGGCGCAATTCATGATCAAGCAGTCCATTACGCCACACCAACCACCTCTTATACAATTATCTAGCTTTCCCCTCCACTCCCAAACCCACAAAATTCACCTCAATCCCTGGTCCCCAAAAGAAATAGCCTTCTGAGAAGGACAATGATCTAAAAATCATAGACAAGCTCCTCGGGATCATGCTAAAAGGCATTGTCCCCAGAGTCGATGGATATTTGCCTCAATCTAAATCATCTCTAGTTGGCTGCTCAGACAAACGCCATTTTTCTCAATTTAGGGAATGCAAACACCAATGTCCTCTAACAGGTGACAATCTTCTCCCTTCATATGATATCTCTTTCTTTCTTTGCAAAGCAGAATTCTACACAAAATTATCGAAAACGTGCAAATTTTATAGATAAAATCTTCTAAAAACCAACTTAAGAACTTGATCAATAAAAAAACAGCTCGATCTTAATCTTTTCCCAAAGATTTAGTCCATTTTCTTCTCAAAAATAATTATCATCCTATAAAACCTGCAAAAGGATTGTAGCAGACTACATCGGTATGATCAGAATCAGCGCGAAGTAATTATTAGGAGCGTTCTAGAGATCGGATGCTGCAAGCATATGATTCCTTTCTATAAATTCTAATCAAGAACACACAGATTCTCAAAACATTTGAAAGACACTAGATTTCTAGACAGTTAGAGACAAATACCTTGATTATTCTGCGGAGATATTGAGCGAAGACAGGAGCGGGGCGCACGTTAGACGGCGTCCGTCCTTTCGACACCGTCGGCAGCATCCCTTTCTCCCTCTCTCTCCCCCCGCTATTCGCTCAGCTTCTCTCTTGTTCGAGATCTGAGAGAGAGGATTGTCGTCGACGAGATCTGTGCCGTTGTGGAAGAAAGAGAGCGGTGAGCGGAACAAATCGGTCCCTTCTCTTCCGTTTGCTTTTGGGAATTTTTTTATTTTAAAAAAAAAATCATGTTTGTGAATTTAACTATGGCCAATTTTTTGAATAAATATATTTTTAAATTTTAATTTCAAAATCAACCTCCCCTAAAATTATTTCTAAAATTGGCATCTGAGAGACCACATAGCGTCACGTCAGCGTTGGGTCATTTCGCCCACCAGCGTGACTAGCTTCATGTTGGCCCAGAGGCCTTCCACTCTAGTTTTGATGATGATTAACTCATGTAATTATAGTTTATTAATAATCTTGTGATGTTTAGTTTCAAATACTTAATCAAGATATTAGTAGGTAATTAGCTTCAACAAAGGTGTTTTGGAGATTTCACATTGTGATTCAAGAGACCGAGCGTCAAAGTTCATATCTAGCACTCGATTGGAGTCAAGCTCGGTGGATCATGTTTGGATCCAGTCGACTTGGGGACGGCGCTCTGCAAGAAGACTTCGGTACATTATTTAGTTTATGTTTTAGATCCTTGTTAAAGATTAGATAGTGTGATATGCTCAAGTTCGCAACACACACACTTGTTTAAAGTTTTATGTTTTGGTTTTCAGTTTTTTGTTTAACCGATCTTGGTTTTCATGAATAGATAGAATCAACAAGTTTATATGGTTTAATGTATATTAGATTTGTTCTATATACATGTATGCTACAACTATTTAAACAAACTTAGTCTGATACTCTATTTCATGAGTATGAAGTTTTAGTATTTTAACAAAACTTATTTTCGAATTTAATGTCAAAAACATTGATATATATATATATATATATATAATATATATATATTATATATATATATATATATATATATATATATATATATATATATATATATATATATATATATATCTTTCATGTATATTGGATTATATCCATATGCTATATGCCTCAATGTTGTTTCATATCATGTTTTGTATTTTGGATGAGTCTTGGACAAAACGATTTTCCATTTCAAAAATCCTAGTTTTGGAAAATACGGAATTTGGTTTTCAGTAAAATTTTCATAACACAAAAGGAGTTCAAAATGTTTGTAACTTGGTTTGATTTTTACTCAAACAAGTTTGTATTTCAAAGAGAATATAAGAACTTATTTTTGTGAATTTTTAGAGATTTTATGGGATTTATTTGACAATTAAAAACCCAGTTTCAAATCCCTTAACCAGCCCTGCTAGGCTCTGGCGGTCGATCAGACTGGTCGACCGGACCCAGAGCCGCCGGTCGACCGACGTGCACAAGAACGTGCACGCTGACCAGCCACTTAGTCTGGTCGACCGAGCGGTTGACCGACTGAAAGTGCCCCACTCTCAGGTGGGGGCGGTCGACCGAACGGTCGACCGTGAGGCTTGGCACGGTCGACGAGGGTCCACCGGCCAGAAAGCAACTGCTCTCTGGAATTGGCGCGGTCGACCGGCGGTCGACCGGCAGGCTCAATGGTCACTTTTTTGACCGTTGGCCGGTCGACCGGCCGGTCGACCGGAAGGCCAATCTGGGCCTAGTCAGCTGCCAATGGGCAGATTTTGATTGGGCTTATAAATACCCCAATCTTTGGGGTGTTTTTGGGTGTTTTGGACAAGAATTTCAAGAGCTAAAATTCCATCTTCTCTAGTATTTTATACAAGTTTTCAAAAGAAGTTTTGGGCTTTAAAGTTTACATTTGATTTAGTGTTTATCTAGGGTTTGGAAATCAAAGAAAAGTGATTTTGGGAAAAGTATTTTTGGTTCATCTTCTTCATCCTTATTTCTAGTTTTTCTCAAGGATTTTCTTTGAGTATTTATTTTCCATTCTTTTGATTTTTCTCACACTTGAGTCATATCATTCTATCCTATCTATTAGGATCTTTGTTTGTAAGAAAAGAAGTTGTTTGTGGTCTTTAGATCACCAAGTTGTAACCCTCCTTATTTGTGATATCCCTCTCGTGTAGAGGTTGATTGTTGGAGTAGTGGCTTTGTACCCTATTCCCTCTAGTGAGAGGTTGATTTGTTCGGCTAAGTGCCTAACCCTCTAAGTATAGAGGTGTTTGGTGTGGATTATGCCTTGCCTCTGTGAGAGGTTGTGTTTGTAATTGAGAGAGGAGTTGTGTACTCCCGGTTGTATTGCCCCAAATCCTCAGTGGAGGTTCCCTGTGTGGGAGTCCTGTGTGGACAAGTTAGTGAAAATCCTTCTGTGTGAAGGCGGGGACGTAGAGCTGTGTGCTCGAACCTCGAAACAAATCTTGGTGTTTGCGTTTGTTCCATTGACTCTAACTCTCTCTTTTTTTACTTTGAGCATTGCATCATATTGTCATATCATATATATGCTTGTGTTGTTTGTGTGTGCCTCACTTGTGTTTAACCACGAGAGCTTCATATAGCACCTCAACTCTTATTCAGAGGAATCAAGAGGAGTTAGTCCAGAGCCCTTCACCAGGAATTCGGCTACACTCGTTAGTTACACTAAGTGTGTTGCAATTTAGTCTTTAATTTCAACATTTTGTTCATTAGATTAGCCGTACACCTATTCACCCCCTAAGTGTACTTAGCTTCAGTCACTGACGGTTATCATTTTTGATCCCTGGTTGACAACCTTAGACCAAGCTATGAAATAAAAAAAAACCTAATTCTTAGTTTGGGGGGTGTCGACTGTTACGCTCCGCTTTCCTAAATACGCTAGAATGGAGACGCAACGAATGCGAGGAGATATCTCACATATACACGTTATACCTCAATGTGACATATACAACTTATGTAAATTAACTATAATAACATCCTAACACTGCAAATATGACAAAAATTTCTAACACAAGATACATATTCTATGAATAATTAAAAGAATAAAGCTGAGTCCAGTTTATAGAGAATCAGTCAAATAGAATAACAATAAAGAGGAAAGCACACTCAATACCAGAGGTAAGATGACCAAATACGAAAACTTCGACTGCTCACAATACGAGTGATCCTCCCCAAATACCTCATCAACAAATGAAAATCCATAGATCTACATATGCAAATTTTAGGGGAGTCAAAAAACTCTCAATGAGTGTATAAAAAGATGGAAGGTACACATATAAGTTACGTACATGCATATTACAATACTATTGTGGATACAATAACATGCGGTATATAGTTAAATAATAGTCAAGACAATCTGTAATAAATCATATGTCAAGTCAGATTTCTATTATAGCACATATATGCATATCAACTGAATACACATCAATGTCTTTTTTCATTAATTATGTTAGCGAATACCAATTGTCACATGCAGTAAACACATCATATATTACACCTACTACACATGTCAATTGAGACCTTATGTTATCAAAACTGGTTGGTGGAGACATTGTCTATGTTTTAAGTGAGTCTCGCACACACCGAGACCACGGCCCAATCGCCTGGCGCTGAACTAAGTTGTACCACAAGGTACTCAATACATGAATAATAACAATATACATGTGGGATGTCAGTCATCCCTGGTAAACCCGTGGTGGAACCCTCTTTCGGCTGCACAACCTGTATTCTAAGTCCACTCAAAATACAGACACTGTCTCTCGCAGCAATTTCTTCAATCCTAATGTAAGTTGTCAAATTATATTATTACTTAGATTACTAAGATCAATCAAGATCCATGTTACCTAGATTACTAGGATAATACGATGACAATAAGATAACAGTGTCAATAATGTAAACGTGATATCAATGTAACAATATAACAAGACGGTGGCGTTACCGTTTGGTTATATTTTTTCAGTGATTTCAATAACATGAATTTACTATTAACGTGACATGTACTAATTCATCAATTAAGTAAGGTGAATATGAAGGAAGTAACAATGTCAGGTACATCACATTCAATATATAGAAAACACAGTAGATCAATAATGAGTCTCCCTATAAATATCTTACATTAAATCAAGTGTGGCACACTTGATCAATCCCAAGATACATCAATCATACGAGATCACGAAAATGGAAGGCAAAACAATACTAAGGATGAAGGTTCACCTAGAGGGGGGGTGAATAGGTGATGGCTAATCTAATGGTCACTAAATGCCAAATAATGCGGAAGCTAAAAATAATTATGACCAAATTAAACTTTTACACTAAACACCACGTATAACCAAAGAGTGTTGCCGAATTCCCCGTGAAGGGCTCTGGACAAACTCCTCTAGATTCCCCTTGAATGGGTTGAGGTGCCGCGTTGGCTCTCTTGGTTGAATACAAGTGTTAGCAAACAATCCCAAGCAAGTATATCAATAAAGCACACAATGTATATCTAGCATATAAAGATGAACAATAAACACATGCAAGATATAATAAGAGACAAAGAGAGAGAGAGAGAGAGAGAGAGCAATCGCAAACACAAAGGTATGTTTCGAGGTTCGAGCACACTTGCTCTACATCGCCGCCTTCGACACACGAAGGATTTCCACTATGCAAGATCCCAATGGATCTCTCCTCGGTGCCGCAACACCTACAAGCCCTCGGACTCCCTAGTCCCGTACACACGCAAGCCCACAAGCTTGCCGAGGCCGCACCTCAAACACGGAGTTCGCACCCGAACCCGAAACACCGAGTCCACACTAGGACCCGAAACAATCGCGAACACACACGTCCGCCTCCTCAAAGAACAAAGTAGAACTTTGGTGATCACAACTCTTGATCACCTAAAATCCTCTCACAATAACACTCCCTATAGTAGATATAGCAATGAATAGCTCAAGTGTTTGTGTGAGAAAAACTAGGAATTCTCTTTTACACTCTTGATAAAACTTTCCTTTAGATAGGAAATATTTGCTCTCTATTTTGTGGAGAAAAACTTCTGAAAAGAGTGGGAAAAACTGGCTCTAAAACTATCTCCAAATCATAAAGAAAACAGCCCCCAAATGACCCTTTATATAGAGTCTGGAAAACTAGACGTTGGGGCTCTGTCAGAGCTGCCGGTCGACCCGCCCGGTCGACCGCCAACGGTCAGAAATCCGACCGTTGGAGCCACGGTCGACCGCCCGGGTCGACCGAGCCACTGGAGCAGAGAGTCGAACTCTCTGTCGGTCGACCCGTACGGTCGGCCGAAATTTTCAGAGAGCAGAGCTCTCTGGAGCAGTCGACCGGCACGGTCGGCTGTCCTCCAGTGCACAAAGGCGTGCACGTCTGTGCACGTCGGTCGACCGATCCGGTCGACCGACTTCAGACCAAGTCGACTATACAGTCGACTTGCTGAAGCCTGAAAACTGTTTTCTGGGATTTAAAACATGGTCTTTTTGATTGAAATAAAATACCATAAAATACTTAAAAATCTACAAAAATAGTTTAGCCAATATACTTGATATACAAACATGTTTGCACAAAATCAAGGCATGTTATAAAAGATTGGACTATTTTTGTAAGTTGGAAATATTGGCTCAAAAGAAAACTTGTATTTTTCTAAAACTTGTTTTCCAAACTTCTTCATGATACAAAAACAAGATATTTTGAATTCATTAAAGCATAGTGTATATGGCTATGATCCACTACACAATTAAGATGAAATATCTATGTTTTTGGCATTAAGCTCTAAATATGGTTTTGGTTAAAAATATGTATATGAGAAATACCAAAAACCAAACATGTATTTTCTTAAACTAGAAAATCTTTTGTAAAAACAAAACTATCAAGAGTGTGTGTGATAAATACTTGAGCAATCCACCAACTATCTATCTTTTACATTTTTAACTAAAAACAAAAATCTTATACCTAGACACAAGTCTTGATCTTGAAGTCTTCCCTTGAAGTCTTCTCATCTTCTTGACTTGGTCCAAGCTTGATCCAAAAGCTCCTTGGATCACACCGTGCTAGCTCCAAATCTTGACATTTTATCCTTTGTTGAGCTATGCACCTACTAAGATCTTGATAATGAATCTGTCACTATTAACACACAGATCATTAGTAAACATAAATTCATGAATTGATCATCATCAAAACTAGGGTGATAGGCCTTTGGGCCAACAATCTCCCCCTTTTTGATGATGACAAAACTCATGAAGTTATATGCATGGATTAAAGTAAAGCTTCAAAGAAGCTCCCCCTTAACTCATGCATAACACAAAATAATAAATATATGCAATGAAGCTCATAAACATGTATGCAAATGAATGGAGATAAAACAAAATAAATCTTTTCTCCTATTTGCAAAACAAAACATATATGCATAAACACAAATACTACTCCCTCTTAAGCAAGGAAAACAAATACTTCTCCCCCTTAAGCAAGGAAACATGCATATAAACTCAAATACTTCTCCCCCTTTTTGTCACTCATCAACAAAGGGTTCAAAGTAAAATCAAATCAAACAAAATTTTCTCCTCCTTTTTGTCAAACACAAAAAGATCAAGAAGGGGTTAATACAAATCAATCAAAGGTTATATGCGATATACATTCATGAAGAGGAAGACGCTAAGTTAGCTTCCCTACACATATGCATTACATGAAGAAGGGATGACAAGCCCTAACTCACATAACACATATTATGTAATGCATAAGAGGAGATGTGAAGCTCCCCCTACACACGTATATCATATAAAGAAGAGTTGTCAAGCTCCTCAATTTATAATATACTCAACATGAATCTATATGTAGAAGAGATGTTAAGCTCTCCTTGCATATAGGCAATACATATCAAAACATTTTTAATTTTTCAAAATTTTTTTTTTTAAGGTATCAGAGCTCTTGTAAAACAAACAAATTTTAAGATACCAAATTGAAAATAATCATTATTGTAAAACATATTGATACCAATTGAAATTTAACAAATATGAAGTTGAAACATATTGATATCAATAGTAAACATAATGATCAAAATTTTTATTTTTCATCATAAACTTTGTGCTTTTAAAAGTGTGAACCAATTGAAAGTTAAGCACATGAAACTCATATATATGTATGAAATGAGTATACTAGTTGACATTGATACATACATATATAAGAAAATAAATATGAGTATATACAAAAATTATCAATTTAGATACCAATTGAAAGAATCCAATGATACCAATTGACATAACAATAAGATCAAGTGTATAACTCATAACCTACCACCCTTCATATGCTCAAATAGAAGATTTTCAATGAAGCATACAAGGCATAATCGCCCATCCATCCTCCCATTGAGGGTAGAGTTTTCAAAAATAGATTTGAAAATATTTTAGCATTGAAAATCACTACCAAATGAAGAACAATAACTAGTTAAAATAATTTTTGAAAATAAACATATGTATTTCATGAATCATACTAAGTACATAAAAATTCAAGCACTCATAGTCCATAAAACTCAAAATTATCTTGAAAAATAAAAGATGAGTGTTTAAAGGTTATGTAAATGGTATTTTCATGAAAATGGTCAATGAAGCTCAAAAAGATGAATAACATTTTATAAAACATGAAAATTTATTTTTCTTAAAAAAATAATACACTTCTAGGTATATGTATGATTTATCCAATCCTAATAATACACATACATATCCCAAACATAAAAGAGTCTATTAAATGAATTTGCATGAAGGCAAGAGACTCACGGGTATACATGTATATTTATTAGATTTGAATAAAATTACATATACATGAGATAAAGCATAAAATTGGCAAAACAAGTATAAATGGAAGAATCATCAAAACTAGGCTATACATGTGCATATAGTGAGTACAAATGAACAATGAAGTGCAAACGTATGTGAATCAAATGTGGCTCACTACTTGTACATGTATAAATCCAAGTTTTGACAAATACTACATCTAAACAAGATTTTACCACATGAAGCACAAAACCTAAAACATGAACATGCTATATGATTTCACAAATGAATAAGCATGTACATAAATAAAATGGGAGTTTAGAGATTGTTACCAACTCCAAAGCTCCATAGATGGTGGTTGTCCCACCAAAACTTCCTTGATAGCGGTGCTCCAAATATGTGTCCTTTTAGTTCAAGTGCACCCACCATCAAGGCACCAAACCTCTCACGTCTTGTGAGAGCCCTCACCTACATCAAAAACATGGGGTGGGGGTTTTGGTACCCATTTTTTCTTGGGTCCACGGGGGTTAGCATTGTGTTGAGGAACCCAAACATTTTTATTAGCAAAATTTAAAACATGCAACTTGTCATAACAAAATTTTGCTAAATGACCTTTGCGGCCACAATGTGTACATTTGTACACCTTAGGATGCTTATGTGAATGTTTGTGATCGTGTTGTGCAACATAAGCAAATGCATGATGTGAGTGTGCATGAACATGGGGAACTTGTTTCTTTTGAAACATGGATTCCAATCTAGTATGGTTAAATGCACAAGAGTTCAAAGTTTGAACTCAAACAATTCATTTTATTTTTCAAAACTTTTATCTCATTAGTGGTGGCATGTAAAGCATGATGAGATAAATAATCATTTTTCTTTTTCTTTTTCGAAACAAATTCTTTTTCTTTTTCACAAATCTTTCTTTTTAAAGAATTATTTTCTTGAAAAACAACTTCCTTTTGTTTTTCCACCAAATCAATTTTATTTTTCAAAGTATTGTTTCCTTCACACAAATCATTCAATTTTGAAAATAAGGAAACATTTTTCATTTTTCAAAACATTATTTTCTTTTTCTAAACATGCAATGTTACTTCTAAGTGTATCATGTTCTACATGCATGCAATCCAACTTCTTTTTCAAATTTTTATTATCCTTTTTAATCATGTTATATTTATTAAGTAATAATTGACAAAATGTAGAGAGCTCTTCATATGACATGTTATTATCCTCGTCCTCGGATTCGGTAGTTACCTCAAGGGGGTTATCCCCTTGGACCATGTAGCACAAGTTGGAGGTGTTGCTTCCAACATCCGAATCGCTCCCCGCATAGTATTGATCTTTTTCGCCAAGGGAGGTGAGGGTGTTCCATACTACAAAAGTCGAATCAAGGTTAGAAACCCTAGATAAATATTCATCATTTAGGGTTGACTTTAAAGCATGAATGGCTTTTGAGTTAGCCTCAATATATTTGCCATTTAAACAATAATCATTTTTAGTGGTGGCAAGATAAACATGAATGCCTAGGGCTTGAGGTACATAGACATCTTCACCTTCCATATATGGACGTTAAGAATATCAAAAGTGGGAGGTGACATGAAATCCATGGTGTGTGTACAAATAATGTGATTAGCCTAAAATGAGGATCTTTAACTCTAGGTTGTAAGACCCAAATCAGAGTACCAAGCTCTGATACCAATTGAAGGTTCACCTAGAGGGGGGTGAATAGGTGATAGGATGGCTAATCTAATGGTCACTAAATGCCAAATAATACGGAAGCTAAAAACAATTATGACCAAATTAAACTTTTACACTAAATACCACGTATAACCAAAGAGTGTTGCCGAATTCCCCGTGAAGGGCTCTGGACAAACTCCTCTAGATTCCCCTTGAATGGGTTGAGGTTCCGCGTTGGCTCTCTTGGTTGAATACAAGTGTTAGCAAACAATCCCAAGCAAGTATATCAATAAAGCACACAATATATATCTAGCATATAAAGATGAACAATAAACACATGCAAGATATAATAAGAGACAGAGAGAGAGAGAGCAATCGCAAACACAAAGGTATGTTTCGAGGTTCTAGCACACTTGCTCTACATCCCCGCCTACGACACACGAAGAATTTCTACTATGCAAGATCCCAATGGATCTCTCCTCGGTGCCGCAACACCTACAAGCCCTCAGACTCCCTAGTCCCGTACACACGCAAGCCCCACAAGCTTGCCGAGGCCGCACCTCAAACACGGAGTTCACACCCGAACCCGAAACATCGAGTCCACACTAGGACCCGAAACAATCGCGAACACACACGTCCGCTCCTCAAAGAATAAAGTAGAACTTTGGTGATCACAACTCTTGATCACCTAAAATCCTCTCACAATAACACTCCCTATAGGTAGATATAGCAATGGATAGCTCAAGTGTTTGTGTGAGAAAAACTAGGAAAGAGATGGTGGAGGAAAACTCAAGAAATTCTCTTTTACACTCTTGATAAAACTTTCCTTTAGATAGGAAATATTTGCTCTCTATTTTGTGGAGAAAAACTTCTGAAAAGAGTGGGAAAAACTGGCTCTAAAACTATCTCCAAATCATAAAGAAAACAGCCCCCGAATGACCCTTTATATAGAGTCTAGAAAACTAGCCGTTGGGGCTCTGTCAGAGCTGCCGGTCGACCCGCCCGATCGACCGCCAACGGTCAGAAATCCGACCGTTGGAGCCACGGTCGACCGCCCGGGTCGACCGAGCCACTGGAGCAAAGAGTCGAACTCTCTGTCGGTCGACCCGTACGGTCGGCCGAAATTTCCAGAGAGCAGAGCTCTCTGGAGCGGTCGACCGGCACGGTCGGCCGTCCTCCAGTGCACAAAGGCGTGCACGTCTGTGCACGTCGGTCGACCGATACGGTCGACCGACTTCAGACCAAGTCGACTATACAGTCGACTTGCTGAAGCCTGAAAACTGTTTTCTGGGATTTAAAACATGGTCTTTTTGATTGAAATAAAATCTCATAAAATACTCAAAAATCTACAAAATTAGTTTAACCAATATACTTTGATATACAAACATGCTTGCACAAAATCAAGGCATGATATAAAAGATTGGACTATTTTTGTAAGTTGGAAATATTGGCTCAAAGAAAACTTGTATTTTTCTAAAACTTGTTTTCCAAACTTCTTCATGATACAAAAACAAGATATTTTGAATTCTTTAAAGCATAGTGTATATGGATATGATCCACTACACAATTAAGATGAAATATCTATGTTTTTGGCATTAAGCTCTAAATATGGTTTTGGTTAAAATATGTATATGAGAAATACCAAAAACCAAACATGTATTTTCTTAAACTAGAAAATCTTTTGTAAAAACAAAACTATCAAGAGTGTGTGTGTGATAAATACTTGAGCAATCCACCAACTATCTATCCTTTACATTTTTAACTAAAAACAAAAATCTTATACCTAGACACAAGTCTTGATCTTGAAGTCTTCTCATCTTCTTGACTTGGTCCAAGCTTGATCCAAAAGCTCCTTGGATCACACCGTGCTAGCTCCAAATCTTGACATTTTATCCTTTGTTGAGCTATGTACCTACTAAGATCTTGATAATGAATCTGTCACTAATTAAACACAAGATCATTAGTAAACATAACTTCATGAGTTGACCATCATCAAAACTAGGGTGATAGGCCTTTGGGCCAACAAAGGAGTGTAACGTCCTTGAACAACATAGAACATAGGGTTTCTCTCTGCACTAATACTCAAGACCAACAAGTTCATCAATACTGACAAAACTAATAAATGAATAGATTTGAAAGCCCATGCTACTTATAACTCAAAATCGCCTCACAATACACTTCAAAATTGACGGTTAGGTGCTCACATGCATACGATCAAGATCCCACCATTATTAGTCTCGTCTAGAAATAAATCAAGATCTCATTCATAGGTACAAGGATACAACGATAATACGCCTTTTAGTAGTTGATCTCAATACACACCAAAGACACCAAATGTTATTCCTCAAGCTTGGTGAATTAAGTGTAATTCGGTATTTCAAGTTCTCTCTATCTTCTCCGTGCAAAAATAGACTTTCAAGTTCGGATCCCTACAACTAGATCCGACATTATTCCAAGTTCATCACTAGAGATATGTAACATTAGGGCATTAATCACTTGATAATAAGTAAGGGAACAAGAAAACTTTCAGATACAAGACAGATCCTAAGTCTATCACTGATATTGTCGGAATAAAATTGTTTATGGTAAAGCTATCAAGATCTCTAAAAGAATTACAAGCACTATCAAGACCTATAAAATGACTATAAATACTCCAAGAATCATATTATGATCTGTTTCGTAAAGAAAGTTTGTCTGGCAAGAATCTAAGGATCGTCAATTCATTAACCATTAGGTAATTTTCTTAATTCTAGAAAGTTATTAATCTAAACAATATATTTTCCAAAGCTAATAACTATTTAATTAAAACGTTTATAATAATTATTTGCATGAACAATATAGCACAAATTATTTGTACAATAGATTAAATCATGGATATTTCAATTTTCTAGACGTTAGGAAATTTAATTATGCAGTTTAATAACGAAACATTTAATGACTAATTTTACAAGATAAGTTCACGTATGGCGAAAGAGATAAAATGTAGAAAACACCCATTAAAGATTAAATACATATAATTAATTAATTTAACATGATAAAATATTTTTAAGAGGGTATAAACAAGTTAAAACACTTACAATAAAATTAAATAAAATAAACAAAGAAGATAAATACTCATGAGCAAAATAAATAATAAAAACACGAAAATATATCACAGTAATAGTTACGAGTTCGTGTCGGCGCTCTGCAGATCGGATCTGACTACAACGGGTTGTACTCTGCTCTGCTACGGTACGGATTCGAGTGTCCATATCAGTTTGAGTGCCAGATCTACTGTTGTGGGGTTTAGGAGTGGATTGCTATTGCGTCAGGTTTGCATGTAAACCCATTGGCTTGAAAATTATAAGATAGAGACTCTGAGAGATAGAAAGAGAGATATAGATAGAGAGGGAGGGTGGTGTAGAAGAGAGAGGTAGAGAGAGAGAGACAACTTATGCGCACACATACACGGAGAGGAAGGGAAGAGATAATGAGAAAGAGAGGGTACTAAGAGGGGGATAGAGAGGAAGAGGGAGGGAGAGTGGGAGAAAGAGATAGTCACACACACGTACCCACACGCGCAGAGAGACAGAAAAAGAACGAGAGCGGGGGAAGGTTGTTGGGCGGTATGGCATGGACAACAAAGGAGGACAAAGGGAGAAAGAGGGAGTCATGGGCTGCATGGAGGTAAAGCGGTGGTGCATTTTGCTAAGGTGGTGGTGGGTTCGAGATGGAGGACAGTGCTACTCAGGGGATCGTGGTGGCTCATACTCGGAGGGTGATCAGTCACATATATTGCATGTACATTGTCACGTTACCATACTTTTTATCTAATAAATCCTATTAATAAGTCTTATTCTTCTTTGTTAAATATAGGCCCATTTCTAAAAGAAAGAAAAAAGAAACAAGCCAGAAGCCCATCAAATTCTGATTTAATTCAGAATAAATTCGAAATCAGGGAATCAGGGCAGATCTTGGCAAATCAGAGAGGTTGAAAATCGGTTACAATAAATCTTCCCAAATCAAGCGGTTGAAGCCAACAATCAAAAGCTGTTTCATCAAATTTTAGAGCTAAAATGAGAAAACCAGCAGAAGATATGGGAGAATCACCAAACCAGGGAGTTCTACCACTTGGGTGTGGCCACCTGGCCACACTAGGGCCGCGAAAACACGGCCCTAGTCGCGTTTCCGCGGTCTTGTTGATTCTTTTGGGGGAGCATTTGCTCCCCCAATCTTCCCACGACCTCTCCCCTCTGTTTTTTTCTTATAAATACCATTTCAACAGAGAAGAAGGGAGCGAGGACTAGGATTAAATTTTTGCTCATTTTTAAGGTTTAGGCTCTTTGTTAGATAGTGTAGAGAAGTTGTATCTCTATTCTTTAATTCTTAGTTTAGTCCAAATACCAGTGAGAGAAAGGAATTGAGTGATTGTAATCTGAAGATTGAAGTGACATCAATAAAGGATTAAGCTTTCTCCTCTTCCACTCCAATTCACGGGTATATCTTGTGTTATTTTCATATCTAGTTTTGTATTATTCATGAGTAACTAAACTTGTTTTCTGGGCTCACTATCGTCCCTATCTTCGATCCCTCTTCTTTTGAATGGTTTTCATGAAAAAAACCCAATGAATCATTTGAATGCCTAAACTAAAGCCTTTCTTCTTTGAAAGTGTTCTTGAAGGCACATGAGGATGTCTTTAGATTTTTAAATTTCTACTTCTTTTAAAAACGTCTCTTGAACTTGTTTTTATCTCATACTTAAACTTCTTGATGATTTAACATTCAATTCAAGACGATTTCTTAAAGAAAAGAATTAACTTTTCCAACCATCTTATGTGCTTTGCATAAAATTTTTCAAAATCAATCTTAAGTTTTTGCCTATGATCAAGTTGAGGTACTAAGGATTTCAATAGAAGAACACATCATTGAGTAGTGAGATTGTGAGCCCAAATTTTCTTCTTTATTAAAAATAACAGATCACTTTTCAAAGCTTTTTAATTCACCTTTTTCAAAGACTTCTCCAAATTTACAAATTTTCTTTTAATCATTTCCTTTCTCTCCATTCTCTTTTTCAACTTAAAAGAAAGACACCAATTTCATTCTTTGTTACTTAACAAAAATACCGAAAAACTTCTATCGCATTCCTCCTTGTGGACACGACCCGTTAGCTCAAAGCTACACGGTAATTCTTAACTCTTTGATTTTGCAATCAGAGGGGAGGAGTGTTGTTACGTGAGGTTGAGGGTGGAGGTGAAGGGGTGATGTTGTTGCAATTGGCTGACGGAGGAGTGGCAGCCGCACACGGAGGAGGAGGAGGAGGGGTGGAGATGGGTTGTCGTGCGGAGGTGGTCTTGCACATGGAGCTCAGCGTGGGGATGATTAGTTTCTAAAACTGCATATTTCATACCACATCTTCACATTTATTTAATAATTAATTCTTCTAATAATACCTCTCTTTCATGTTTCTAGGTGAAAACATGAAATGAAGAAGAAGACCCTAAATCACCATTTAATTGGTGATTAAAGGCTTACAAAAGATAGCCATTGACTTTGGAGGTGATTCTGTCAAAATTCGGGACCCAAAACCCAAAATCAAGACATCCAGCTGATAGGGGGACAGAAGAGGACAACGCAGCAGGCGATGTGTAGTGTGCGGCCATAGCCGCGTTTTCCCGGCTCCTTTGTGGAGCTGCGCGCTAGGATTTGACGCGCGGCTCCGTACAGATGCCCTAATGCCCGATTTTGCCTATAAATACCCTGGGGTTTTTCTAGAACCAGGGATAGGAGTTTTTTTAGTAGTTTTAGGTTAATTTTAGGGTTTTTCTTTCCATGTTGTTGTTTAGTTTAGTTTAGATTAGTTCTTCTTCTTTCTCCTCCATTGTATTTTTCATTTCTTGTAGATCTTATAATAGGAGAGAGAGTGATGCATGTTTTGAATGCAAGAGTGCTTGTAATAGAAGGTGGGAAGGTATGAAAGGTGCTCTCTTTATCTCTCTTTATTTTCTATCTAACTCCTTTTACATGTTTAGCTAATCTTTCCTCTCATGGTAACTAACTACTAACCACTAACTAGTCTAACTTCTTCTTTGATAATCCACATGAATCAATAGGCTCTACTTGGCCTTTCTTTTGCAAGAGCCATTAATGGCTCATGATGATGGATCTAACACTCTATCTTCCTAACTCTCTAACAAGCTAACATTACTTTACTCCATGCTTATTTTTAGTTTTGATAGTTTAAGTACAACTTTCTCTAGTTTTGTTGAGTTGGGATGTGATGAGTCACATATGGGTCATGCTTTGAAACGCTCTTGAATCAAGGACTAGTGATTGCCAAGGATATATGTGAGGCAACTATCACTAAGAGGTTAGCATGTTAGTGGAGCCATTAGTAGTCAGTAGCCATGGTTTTTTTTTATGTTTCTTTGTTTTAGAAATATATCAAAAACCACAAATATATTCTTTTATATGTTTTTCACTTCTTTGTTTTCACCGTACTTCTCTTTTCATTCATTCTTTTTCTTTCTTTTCATTTTTTCAAACATTGAAGAACCGTTAACATACACGTGAACATACCATGTAAGCTTTTATCGCCTCCCGTCCTTGTGGATTCGACTCGTTTTAGCCTTTATGTTATAACGGAAGTATCGAGGAAGCCAAAGCACACACACTTCAACTCTTGATTTCAAAATATACACTTTTCGTGCGCGGTTTCCCCCGATCAAATTTTGGTGCCGTTGCCGGGGATGGGAACGGTTTGATTTCACATTTTTGTTAACTTTTCTTCTTTGTTTTTGGTGTACAGGTTAAAGTTTTAGCATTGCAGAAGTCCACACTTGCTCTTATGTGGTCGGGTAATTCTTATATATTTTTATACTATGCTGCTAATTTTTATATTACCTATACACTGTAAATAATTTTAAGAACTAAAATATGGAAATTGGATGCTTTAAAATGGTTTAGACATTTGCATCTAGGCACGTGTCAATTTTTATTCCAATATACTGTATTTTATTCTTGTGTTGTGATATTGATTGGAGGTGTACATATGGCATTGCATATAGTATAGGACAAACACGTGGGTGATTTACTCTCTTTATGTGTTCATTCTTATCTATATTGCACAGTTGCACAAATTAAACTTAAGGGCAAAACCCAAGGCAACATAAGGTGGGGAAGTCATTACCCTCCCTTAGCCCAAAAATCACCTCCCCACTCACACAACTCATGCCTAAATAAAATTGCTAGACGTTAGCCCCTAGGGACATCTCAGACTCATTTAAGAGATTGACCTAAATGGGAAGTTGTCAGAAGTTGACTCTTGTCAAATCGGTGTCTAACGTTGGGGATTGAGAGGCGAAACCTCGAAGAACAGTGGTTTGGCATAATTAGGCCCGTTGCTCCGGCATGGATACCTCCCACTGATCTTACCCCTACCTGATCGATTAACTTGTGGTCCGTTTCTGACAATATACCCCCGTGGACAGTCTAACCAGTTAGGAGTCGTCTAGGTCAAGTTAACCCTAGCATAGGCTTGTTTTCTTTTTCTTTTTCTTTTTCTTTTTCTTTGTTTGTTTGTTTGTTTTTTTTTAAAATTGTGAAATGGATTTTAACAACAATAATTCTTTCAATCATAATATGAATCCATATTTTACCCCGATCTTAATTGACTTGGATAACTCGAATCCAGCTATGTACAACATGAACCAACTATATATGCCGAGTTGGGATTATCTGACTCAATATGACCCATATCCTCAATCATATGACTATAATTTTCAAATTAATTTCAACTCTTCACAGAATCAATGGGGATTCACCTCCCCCGAGTCAAATTTTCAACCGCCTTGTCCACAATTTTCACAAAGTTCATTCCCCGATTTTGGTTCATATACTCCTTTTCCTGTTCCACTAATCGAAAAAAATCTGGAGTATGGAAGAATCCCTACAATAAGTTCAAAATTTGCTCAATTCACAATCCTTCCCACATCAAACTCCACATACTCCTTTTCTAGAGCATCCAATTGAAAAAGAATTTGAGCTAGAAAAGCGTTTGGAAGTCTTTTGTGAAAGAATGCAAAACATGTTGGACTCATCATCTCAACCAAATTTTCAAGAGTCCTACTCATCTTTTCCAGTCTCACCAATTCAAAATGAACAACCATCAATACTGAATTTGAGTATAGAACCCTTGCGTGAGTCCGAGCAGCAATCACAAAATCTGATGGACTCACAATTTTACTATAATTTCTAAAATCAACTTCCATACTCATCTTTTCAAGAAGAATCAATTGGAAAGAGTATGAAAGACACGATTCTGAATTCAAATTCTGTTACACGGCCTATCAGTAGGTTAGACTCACTTATGAGCGAATTGATCAATGAGAGTAAGAAAATCTTTCTTGTCAACCTTTGACCGATCCTTATATCCCTAACTCTACTGATTGGACCAATGAATCATGTCATTTTAGGAATCCAGATTCAATTTCAGAACACACATTTGAACTTGACCAAACTCCAAGTTATGAAAAGTCGCTTGGACATTCTGGCAAGTTATCCCTTTCCTGATATTGAAATCGAACCTGAATGTAATCCTGAACCTCACGTTAGTTCCATTTCACTTTTTGATTCAATAATGACTCCGTTATCTTTACCAGATTTTTTCTCTATTCTGGAGTCAACATTAAATCCTGTACCAATACACCGTAAAATGGAATCACCAATCTCTTATGATCACACTTCATTGCTGGGGAACGTGTGTGAACATCAATTCTTTGATTCGGACCCCATTTTGAGCCAATTTCAACTCTCATTGTTGACTCTCGACTTGATCTGAGTCAATTTCTGACTCGGTATCGGTTTTTGTTCCTGATCCATTTGAGTCCAAAATCCATCATATCTCAAAATCACACCTCATTGTTGGACAAGGATGTTGAAGAAAATGGCTCAGTAATTATTTTTGAAAATTGAAAATTAGATGAAAATAATTTTTTCAATAAGACCATTCATTCAATCATTCTTTTACTGGGTCGTATTAGAGGGGTCACTGGTGGGTTCCTTCAAGATCCACGATATCTTGATTGGGTAGCAACGCTTGGCCCAATCAGACCACCATCGGCGCCACAATCATAAGGTAATTTTCCTTCCCTCTCCATTTGTTTCATGTATATATACATTCACGATGCATTGAGGACAATGTATGAGCTAAGTGTGGGGAGGGTTTACTAACGTAGGTTAGTTTTAAATTTTCTTTCTTTACACTTCTTTTTAGAAACTTATTAAATTTTCTTTTGTATAAAAACTCTTTGCTTTTCTTTTTACAAAACTTTTTGACATAAGGGAAATAGTTTTGATTTATTTTTAAAGAAAATTAAGATTATCTTAGGAATTAGGAAGACCTAAAATAATAAATTGTAAATGAAGTCAAAATAATAGATCTTAATTAAATTTTAGGATAAGAAAGTAAGATTGAAAAGATAACTTGATCTTGAATTTTTGCCTTAGATTTATGTATTTCATACTATTTTTAGGATTGAAACAAAGACTGAAAATGCCATAAAAAATATATTAAAAAATTGATCATAATAAAAATCACTTATTGAAGTTGGGTAATTATGCCCCAGGAAGCATGATTATTCACACCTAAAATGGTAGACAAAAATAAAATAATCCCCTTTAGTTTTGTGGCCTTGTTTACTCGAGTCCTTAAGTCCAAGGGATGTTTCTCACATGGTGTCCTAAGATCATCTGGAATGGGAGTCACCGGCTAAAGGGCTCACTACCCGGGTAAATAAGAAAGCCTAAGAAAACTAAGGGAAGAAAAAAAAAGAAAAAAATAATATACACAAATCAATAGGATGAAAGTTTGAGTCAATATCCCAAAAATCTTCATAGTTCACAAAGTGCATATTTTTCTAAGAGTTTTATGAAAGATCAAAGAGTCAATTCAATTTTAAGTTCTTACATTTAATTTATAACAAGATTTTGCATTTCGACTTAGTTTAAAGAAGAATAATTTCTGGTTAACCTATGACCTTGGATCACTTATATTTTCGTAAAAATACTTCAATACTTTTTCTTTATTTCAAATGCATTTTTAGAATACTAACATTTGATTTTTTTTCTTTATGAATTTTGTGGGTGCAATCCGCTGAAAACCCTCAAGAGATAAAACTCCTTCTCTAGGGAAAACCTAGAGGTTTAATGGCTTGTTGCACATGCTTAGTGCAATCGCGTCACCTGTGAAAGTGGTGTAATAATTTCTTTAGTTTTTTGTTTTGCTCGGGATGAGCAAAAGATAAGTGTGGGGTGTGATTAGTCTCTAAAACTGCATATTTCATACCACATATTAACATTTAGTTAATATTAAATTCTGCTTATAATATTTATCTTGCATGTTTCTAGGTCCATGGCATGAAATGAAGAAGAAGATCGTAAATTACTATTTAATTGGTGATTA
The DNA here is from genome assembly GCA_038442645.1 of Agave tequilana. Classification (NCBI taxonomy): domain Eukaryota; kingdom Viridiplantae; phylum Streptophyta; class Magnoliopsida; order Asparagales; family Asparagaceae; genus Agave; species Agave tequilana. Next base: position 21,013 of record JAVJIF010033436.1, read on the forward strand.
AAAGTCTACAAAAGATAGCCATTGACTTTGGAGGTGATTCTGTCAAAATTCGGGACCCAAACCCAAAACTAAGACATCCAGCTGATCGGGGGATGAAGAGGACAGCGTAGCAGGCGGCACGCGGCGTGCGGCCAACCCTATGGCCGCGAAAACACGGCCATGGCCGCGTTTCCGTGGCTTCCTTGTGGAGCCACACGCCAGGATTTGACACGCGACTCCGTACAGATACTCTAGTGCTCGATTTTGCCTATAAATACCCTGGGGTTTTTCAGAACCAGGGAGAGGAGTTTTTGAGTCATTTTTAGGTTAGTTTTAGGGTTTCTCTTTCCATGTTGTAGTTTAGTTTAGTTTAGGTTAGTTCTTCTTCTTTCTCCTCCATTGTAATTTTATTTCTTATAGATCTTGTAATAGGAGAGAGAGTGATACATGTTTGGAATACAAGAGTGCTTGTAATAGAAGGTGACAAGTTATGAAAGGTGCACTCTTTACCTCTCTTTGTTTTCTATCTTACTCCTTTTAGATGTTTAGCTAATCTTTTCTCTCATGGCAATTAACTACAAACCACTAACTAGTCTAACTTCTTATTTGATAATCTACATGAATCTAATAGCCTCTACTTGGAGTTGCTCTTGCAAGAGCCATTGATGGCTCATGATGATGGATCTAACACTCTAACTTCCTAACTCTCTAACAAGCTACTTACTTTACTCTATGCTTACTTTTAACTTTGATGGTTTAAGTGTAGCCTGCTCTTGTTTTGTTGAGTTGGGATGTGATGAATTACATATAGGTCATGCTTTGAAACGCTCTTGAACCAAGGACTAGTGATTGCCAAGGATACATATGAGGCAACTATTATTAAGAGGTTAGCATGTTAGTGGAGCCATTAGTAGTTAGTAGCCATGAGTTTTCTTTATCTTTTTACTTTGTTTTAGAAATATATCAAAAATCATAAATATATCTTTTCTATGTTTCCCACTTCTTTGTTTTTACCGTACTTCTCTTTTCATTCTTTGTTTTATTTTCTGTTCATTCTTTCAAATATTGAAGAATGAACATACCGTGTAAGTTTCTATTGCCTCCTGTCCTTGTGGATTCGACTCATTTTAGCCTCTATACTATAACAGAAGTATCGAGGAAGCCAAAGCACACACCTTCAACTCTTGATTTCAAAACATACACTTTTCGTGTGTGGTATGGCATGGACAGCAAAGGAGGATAAAGGGAGAAAGAGGGAGTCATAGGCTGCATGGTGGTAAAGCGGCGATGCATTTGCTGAGGTGGTGATGGGTTCGAGATGGAGGGCAGTGCTGCTCAGGGGATCATGGTGGTTCGTACTCGGAGGGGAAGAGGTGTTGCTGCGTGAGGTTGAGGGTGGAGTTAAAGGGGTGATGTTGTTGCAATTGGCCGACGGAGGAGTGGTAGCCGCGCACGGAGGAGAAGGAGGAGGGGTGGAGATGGGTTGTTGTGCGGAGGTGGTCTTGCACATGGAGCTCAGCGTGGCGGCAGTTGCTGGGGACGAGGGGAGAGAAGGAGGGTGAGGGGATGGTGCACGATGGCTTGTGTTGGAGGGAGAGAAAGAGAATGAGAGGAAGAAGAGAGCAGTGGTGTGTAGGGAGGGCTTGCAGATGGGAGGAAGAGATGGGGAAGAAGAAGATGATGATGGTGCTGGGTGGCACTCGCGCACGGAGGAGGCGGCGGTCTAGGGCGATGGCGTGGTGGTTATTGTTGGGGTTGTGTGATGGAGGGGAAAGATGGTGATGGATGTGGTCGTTTGCTTGGGAGGCTTTGGGTTTTGCAGACTAAGAAGAGATGAGAGACAGAGAAGGAGGTTTATAAGGGGGAGATGGGTAGTGGGCTTGTGTTTCGAGTTTGGGCCTATATAATCCATTTTTTATTCTTTTGTAAAACCCAAGGGGTGTGGGCTGGGCTTAAGTTCATATGAGCTTGGGAAATGAAAGGGGAATAATAATAATCATCAAAATGAAATAATAATAATAATAACAACAACTACTGCTGCTAATAACTATTTATGATAATAATTTGTATGAAAAATTATTTAATCTCTTAATACAAATTATATGAATATATATAAACAATAAGGATTACAAGTTATAAACAATAGTAGAAATAATATTTATTAATAATAATAATGATAAATTACAATTGGACTAAAATAATAATAATAAGTTATCAATTTAATTAATGATAATAAAATGATAAGTAAAGCCAAATAAATATTTAAAAATTAATACAATATTATTAACTTGGGGATATTACATCGATCCCTAACCAAAAAAAATAAAGCTGAAAAAAACATTTGGTCCAGGTTACCAACTTGGACCAAGAAAGAGCAACCGCTAGCGACCGAAGCCTACCTGCTAGCAGTAACGACTGACATGGAGCTACGTGACCAGTCAGAGGTCGTTTTGGAAATAAATTTGGGGGAGGTTAGTTTTTGGAATTAAAATTTATGTATTCAACAAATTTCCTTTAATTACAAAATAAGTCCTCTTTCAAATTTAATTATAAGAATAGGCCTCTGATAGGCCATGTAGGCATCATATAAGCATTGAGCGGTTTCACCTCACGTGTGGCGTTGGGTGACGCGGGAATAACAATTTTTTGATCCAGGTTTGACAAACTCGGACCTAAATTTACTCTATTTTTGTCCAAGTTTGTGAAACTTAGACATGGGAATAAATTTTTTTTCTTAGGTCTTGGTTTATGGAATCCAAACCCGAGATTAAAGATTTTGCTCATTGTCAATAGTTTGATTTGCGATTCTAGCAGTAAATCGAGAATAATTAAGCTGTTACAGTTTGTTATGTTGATGTCGACTCATGGTTTATCAAGAAAAAATGTTTAGTCTGCAAATAAAAAATTAATGAAGTTCAGAAAATGCGTCAAGTCATGAACTTCAGAAAATGCACAAATTGTTCAACATGTTAAGATTTACAAATTTGGACTTATATTACCTCAACTTGCTTTTGATGCAAGATAGTGTTGCTCGCTGCATCCTTTGAACCAAGAATCTCACGATCACTCAGCTCCTCTACAAAAAATCTGATCATTTCAAATTTTTCTGACTTCGTAACCAAGTGAAGGAATTTGTCTCATTCGCTTGTCCTTTCTTGCAGCCAACCTCTTACAATCTCTCATAACTTTCTTCACGACACCCAGTTTCTCGTTAGCCGTTGCGGTGTGGATGGTGAGCAGTTTGTTCTTGCAACGGTCTCAGATTTTAATCATCATTATTATCTAATTAATCAAATAATCACTGAGGTTTATAACAACATCTCCTCTATAATACAGAGTCTACTCTGCCACATGATCTAACAATTCGGCCCACATCAGCCTACTTAATAATTCTCGAGAGTACACCTCTCAATCATATATCCACGTATACTTAAATCCACTTACTTTCAAAAATCAAGATTCATAGAAAAGTATGATGACACCATATACAGGATTAATCTTTAACTACCATCAACTACACACACATACACATAGAGAAACATGAGTATTCATAAGTGTTTGACCTTACACACATAAAAAGGAATACTGAAAAAATTAACATGAAAATTCAACAAAAGTTTTTTGGTCTCCTCCTTAGTCGCTCGTAGTGCTTCAAGCTGGACACTTACCTTTATTTCGACCTGAAAGGGGATTTAATATAACGGGATGAACTTAACAACAGAGTGATTAAAATTTAACTTAAATTACAATTTATAATGGCATTCTATTGTGTGATATGCAGAATACAAGGAGACACGTAATCCATATATCTTAATTATTTGGTAAACATAATTATTTCAACTAGGCTATCAAATTACTTCAAGCCATTATTCAATGTATCTGGTATATGTTTATATACAATGAATACTGAGATTTCTTTTATGAATTGGTGAATCAATACTCTGATATCATGTCGATAATTACCAATAATCTTCTTGATATATTTGTCACATAATAATCATGATTTACAATGTCTATAACACCATCACATATAACATGCCCAATACACGAATAGGGTACACACGTATATCACATGTGTATACCATTATCACTCCCCTTCCTTCGATGAATGGGTACCAAACATAAACACATTATACCATTCGTACTCCCTTTCCTTTGACGAATGGATACACATATACACACATATACCATTCACACTCTTCTTCATTCGATGAATGGATACGACACATACAAGGCATACCACTCGCACCCCTTTCCTTCGATGAGTGAATACAACTTTTACTTCACCATTCACCTCCGTTAATAACTCCTCTAATTCATCATCTACATACGCTCATACGATTCACATCCAGATATGTATAATTATATGTATTTGTACTACATACATCACCAATCAATCAATCAACATAATAACATTAATTACTTGTAAAAAATTAAGGTTTCGGGGGTCTTGTGTACTTTCGAGTCTGATATCTCATAAGAGAGTTCATGTATTCAATTCTTTTCTTTTCAAGTTTCATTTTAAATATTCACAATTCGTTATCACTAATCATAATTAGTGCTTAACAATACTTTCATTCGTTCTAAATTAAGATTTATAGACTAATTGTTATAATAATCCCAATTCAATAACTTGTACTCACATATTAGTTGATTATCTACTCGTCGATTCCCCGATCTAGGTATAGTTGACCGAGTCTCAGAGCAATTTGTCCTAACATTTTACAATTCAATTCGTACTAATTTATATTTAAATATCAAAGTAATATAATTGATTAGTCTGACTAATCATCATCTTAAGAATTTGAATCTAGATGTTGATATTCCCTTCGACAATGACCGCCATATGTTGGCATAAGTCGCTGATCAGTCACATATTTTGTATATACATTGTCACCTTATCATACTTTTTAGCTAATAAATCCTATTAATAAGTCTTCTTCTTCTTTGTTTAATGTAGGCCCAATTGCTAAAACAAAGGAAAGAGAAACAGCCCAAAAGCCCACCAAATTCTAATTTAATTCAGAATAAATTTAAAATCAAGGAATCAGGGCAAAATCTTGGCATATCAGAGAGGTTGAAAATCGGTTAAAAAGAATCCTCCCAAATCAAACGGTTGAACCCAACAATCAAAGGCTGTTTCGTCAAATCTTGGAGCAGAAATGAGAAAACCAGAAGAAGATACAGGAGAATCACCAAACCAGGAGAGCCATCCAACTGGGTGTGGCCAACTGGCCATACCAGGGCAGCGAAAACGCGGCCCTAGCCGCGTTTTCGTGGGTTTGTTGTGCCAGTTGGGGGAGCGTTTGCTTCCCCAATCTTCCCGGGATCTCCCCTCTCTGGTTTTTCCCTATAAATACCAGTTTCAACAGGGCAAAAAGGAGCGAAGACTAGAATTAGAAATTTTATTTATTCTTTAAGGATTTAGGCTCTTTGTTAGATAGTGAAAAGTTGTATTTTATTTTGCAATTTGTTGTTCAGAACAAATACTTGTGAGAGAGAGGAATTGAGTGCTTATAACTTGAAGATTGAAGTGACATCAATACAAGAATCGAGCTACATTTTCTTCTACTCATTTACGGTATGTTTTATTTTAATTACTTGCATTGTTCTTTATTTCTCATGAGTAGCTAAATCAGTTTTTTAGGCTCACTATTGTACCTCTCTCTTATTCTTCTTCTTTTCAATTTTCATGAAAAAGACCCAATGAATCATTTGCATGCCTAACTTAAAGCCTTTCTTCTTGAAAGTGTTCTTGAAGGCACATGAAGATGGGTTTGGATTTCTAAACTCCTACTTCTTTTAAGAACATTTCTTGAACTGTTTTTATTCCATATTTGCTTCTTCGCGCTTGATGATTTAACATTAGATTCAAAACGGTTTCTTGAAGAAAGAGTTAACTTTTCCAACCATCTTATATGCTTTACTTCAAACTTTTTAAAGTAAACCTTAAGTTTTGCTTATGATCAAGTTGAGGTACTAAGGATTTCAATAGAAGAATAAACGGTTGAGTAGTGAAATAGTGAGCCCAGATCTTCTCCTTCTCATATTTAAAACAATCAAACAATTTTCAAAGATTTTTTAAATCACCTTCTCCAAAGTCTTCTTCAAAGTTACAATTTCTCTTTTATTCATTTTCCTTCTCTCCATTCTTCTTTTTAACTAAAAACGAGCACAATTCTTTATTACTAAACAAAACATCAAAAAGCTTTCATCGCATTCCTCCTCGTGGACACGACCTGTTAGCCACAAGCTACACGGTAAATTCTAAACTCTTTGATTGTTCTTTGATTTTAGCAATCAATTTTTAGCGCCGTTGCAGAGGAGGAAATGATGTATTTGTTTTTTAACAAGTTTGGTGTGTTGTTTCAGGGACTTCAAGATTCAGATCTAGCATTCAAACTTTGCAAGAGAAGACTTGCAAATTCTGTGCTCCTACTCTTAAAAGTAGGAAACAGAATTTCAAGAAATTGCGTTGCAAAAGTTGAAAATTTCATCGGACTACTAAAACTCTTTTTTTTGCAGGACATATTGCTCGCAAAAAATTAAGTTTTGTACGTTATATTCTTGCTATATCTGCTATCCACCATCTCTGTTTTAATCCAACAGTAATTTGAGTGATTATTAATTGTTTAAAAAACGTTTAGACTTGTATTCTAGGCATTTGTCTAATTACGTTTATATTACAATTACTGTTGAAGATAGCCGGAGACAAGGCTGTATGCATAACATATAGTTTAGGAAACATTCTTGGGTGATATTTGCTTTTGAATGCTACTTTTCTATATCTTGCACAATTTGCACGAATCAATTCTAAGGGCAAAACCCAAGTCAAGATAAGGTGGGGAAGTCATTACCCTTCCTTAGCCCACAAACCATCTCCAAGCACGCACAACCTAAGCCTAAGTAAAATCTGATAGACCTTGGCCTTAGAGATATCTTGAACTCACTAGGAGATTATCCTAAGGGAGAAGGTGTTGGAATTTGACTCCTGTAAAATCAGTGTCTAGAAAGGGGATTAAGGGTCGAAAGCCCGAAGGTTGGTGGTTACTAAATTAAGGAACGTCTTTGATGGATAACCTCCACCAATCTTGCCCTGACCTGGCTGATTAGTTTGTGGTCAAATTCTACATTATACCTCCTGTGGACAATCAACCAGTTAGGAGTTGTCTAGGTCAAGGTTACCTTAGACTAGGCTTGGTTGTTTTCTCTTCTTAACTATTGGTGACTTGTTTGTGATTGTGTTTGTGTATGCAAGTGTGGTCAAGAGACCCTAATTCATCTAGGTTAACTAGAAACACATCATCACCCAAGTTCGAACCAAGACCAGATTCGGTTATGGATCAACCGACATCTTTGCAGGATGGTTCTATCTCATTAGAACATCACTTCCATCCTGCATCCAACTTCCATCGGTTGGTAAACACAACTTTAGCTTAAGCCACAATTCATCAATACACTCCCTAAGTTCTATGGTTAAAGTCCGAAGATATCTATTTCTTCATAAGAGAATTTGAGGAAGTATGCTTAATAATGAAAATCCCACACGTTGCAGATGATGCTATTAGATTGAGATTTGTCCCATTTGCTCTTAAGGACTTAGCCCAGAAATGGCTCTACAGCTTAGCGGCGGCTCTCTCACATCTTGGAACGGTTTCATCAAGGTCTTCTTAAAGAAATTCTATCCAATCTACACGACCGCTCTCGTTAGGAAAAACATCATGCAGTTCAAGTAAGAACCTAGTGAACCGTTGTGGAGGTACTTTGAACGCTTCAAAGACCTCCTTGTCCAATGTCCTCATCATGGAATAGAGAAATGGCGACAATGTCAAATTCTTGACGGTTTAGACTACTCGACCAAGACCCTCTTAGAAAGCATGTGCCAAGGGGATTCTTGCAGAAGGATGAGCATGAAGGATGGGATTTATATGAGAATCTAGCTGAAAAGACCATCCAATGGGAACCTTCTAGTGAAAGCTCTAGAAATCTAAACTCTATCTCTTCAAAAGGAGGTCTCTATTCGATTAAATCATCCATAGCTAATGAGGCTAAGTTAGCTAACCTAGCGAGAAGACTGGAAGCTTTAGAAACTAAGGAACCAAGTCCAGTCAATCAAGTCAGCCCAAACAATTTTCAACTCCAGGTTGTACTTACTGTCAGGCCATGAATCATTTGTTTGAGGAGTGTCCTATATTTCAAGCTCACCAACACTTTCCTGAACCGATGAATGCGGCCTTTTCAAGGCGAACAATGATCCTTACGCTCCAACGTACAATCCTGGCTGGAGAAATCACCCAAATTTCTCATGGAGCCATCAAAATAATGACCACCCATGGTCAAACCATGCAAGCCACTTCCATCATTCCAATAATTCTTCCAATCATCAACCTAACTTTTCCATTCACCCTCACAATTCTCCCAACAATTTTTCAAATTATTAACAAAATTTTCCCAACCAAGCTCCACCATCTTCCTTCTAGAATCCTCAACTCGAAAGGAGAATGACTAATTTTGAGAGAAACATGGAAAGGTACATGAACAACCAAGATTCTCTCATGCAAATAATACAAAGGCTAGAAGGTCAAATGAGCCAACTAGCCAATCCACAACATGAGAGACAAAAGGGTACCTTGCCCAGTCAACCAATTATGAATCCTAAGAATTCACAACAAGCTCATTTGGTTGAGGATCAATCACTGAATCAATGTAATGCTTTTCATACATTGAGGTTGGAAAGAAAGTTGATAACCAAGTATCAACACCACCTAATCCTAGTCAGCAAAATCACACTTCAGCATCACCTCATCTAATCTCACTCTTCCTAAATTTGATGAATCTGAAAAAGATAAGTCAACCAGTGATGTGCACCAGCCTATAGCACCATTTCCTAATAGGCTAAAAAACAAGCAAAATCTACACATGGATAAGATAATTAAGATCTTTAATCAAGTAAAGATAAATGTGCCACTTCTTGATACCATCCAACAAGTTCCATCTTATGCTAAGTTTCATAAGGACATGTGTACCAAGAAGAGAAAGACTAATGTACCTAAAAAGGTCTTCTTAGCCACTAACATTAGTGAGCTACTATCGGGTCCGATCCCTGTAAGTACAAGGATCCAGGTAGTCCAACCATTGCCTGCACAATAAGACAAGTCGAGATTAGTCATGCACTTCTTGACTTGGGGGCAAGTATGAACTTGCTTCCATTCTCAGTTTATCAACAACTCGAGTTGGGCGATCTTAGTCCAACTCGAGTCACTATCCAACTGACTGACCGTTCAGTAAAACTCCCAAAAGGAGAGATTAATTATGTTCTTATCCGCGTCGGGGAGTTTATTTACCCTGTCAATTTCATAGTTCTAAAGATACAACCTGTGTCCAACTCTAATCATAGGGCTCAAACTCCTGTTATCCTAGGGCGACCATTCTTTCTACTGCCAATGTCATCATCAATTGTAGGAATGGGTCCATGAGGTTAACTTTTGGGGACATGACTATAGAAGTCAATGTCTTCAACCTAGAAAAACACACCTCGTAAGATAAGAGATCAAACATTTGAGGTAAATTTTGCTGAAAATAATTGTGATGAAGAAAGTGAAGATATAGAAGATGAGTCGTTGTTTCTTAATGAATTATTTAATGAAGGCGATTATTTTGATGAGAAGGCATATGTCGGAGATCCTAATGTTAGAGTACCCTTTAAAAAGGGAAATTTGATTTGAATATCTTCACTTTCGATGAGCCAACCAATAATGTATCGCATGAGAATATAATTCAAGAATCTCCGATTGACATACTCTTTGAAAACCTCTTCGAAGAACTCATGTGTTTGGATGAACCAACTAGGGATCATTTGGTTAATTATACATTTCTAAAGGAAGTGTTGACCTATGCTTTGAGGAGATCTATGGAACTGAGTTAGAATTCCTAGGCATTCATAATGAAGAAGTTCCAACTAAGAAGTGTGGCGGAGATAAATTTTTGAATAATGATTGTAGCAATATGAGAAAGAAACACCTAAAGAAGGTGAGGCTGGGGAGGAAGGAAGCTAAAATGACAAAACAATTGGCCTCCCCACTATGCCCTATAAAGAGGACCCATTGGAATGATGGAAAGAGAGCTAGAGGGATAAGACCGAAAAAGATCTAGGTGTGGGAGAAACTTGATGTTGTACATATTTCTGTATAATATATGTACCCCTTTTACATTTCATTTCATGCATGTATAAATTTCTTTCATACATTGGGGACAATGCATGAGATAAGTGTGGGGGAGGGTTCTAACATGACTAATGTAACTTGAAAAAAAAATTGTATATATATATATATAATAAACTTTTTGAAAGGTAAAGACAATATTTTGATATATTTTTGTAAGAAATTAAGTCAATTTTAAGGAATAGGAAAATCATAATTAGGATTTCTTACACTTGGTCAAAATAAGATGACTTGTTTGATTTTTTAGGGTTAGGAAGAAAATTTGTGAAAGTAATTTAGTCTTGATATTTACCTTGATGAATATGCACACTAAATACACTTACACACTTAGGGTTTAAAAACAAAGACTCTTATGCCTTATAAAAAAAAGTATATATGTATGAAAAAAATAATAATAAACAAATCTAATTATTGATTAGCTAGGTGCTTTGGCCTAAGCAAACCTTAGTATTTATGCAAAAGATAATTAGATAAGTTTAAAAAATCCTCTGATTAAGCTGGGTATTTGTGCCTCATGAAGCATAAGTATTCACACCTAAAATGCTACATTTTATAAATAAAAACTTTAATTTCGTGGCCTTGCCTACTAGAGTGTTTAAGTCCTTAGGGGTGTTTTCTCACCTGGTGCCCTAAAACTGTCCGGTTTGGGTGTCACTGCTTAAAGGCTCATTATATGGGCAGATTAGAAAGCCAAATAGAATTGAGGAATAAATACCACCAAAAATAAATATAAATAAGGCATAGGAGTTAATGTTAAAGAACCCTTAGTTAACTTCACAGTCACGATGGTGCATACGACTCAGGGTAAATTAATAGATTAGATGAGAAAAACAATTTGACTCCTTACTTTGATTGATGACATGTTGTTGAATAGAGACTAAGTCTAGGAATGAAAAATTTGATATTCCTATAACTTATAGATAACTTAAACTCTCACAAATATACTTCAAATATTTTCTCTTTTCAAAATGCTTTTCGAAAATACTAACCTTTATTCTCTTTCTTTATGGATTTTGTGGGTGCAATCCACTGAAAACCCTCACGAGAGAAAACTCGTCCTCTAGGGGTAACCTAGAGGTTTAACGGCTTGTCGCACATGCTCAGTGTAATCGACCTGCGAAAGTGGTCTAATAATTGATTAGAATTAGTTTGATGTTTTGCTCGAGGGTGAGCAAAAGATAAGTGTGGGGGTGTGATCAGTAATATATTTTGCATATACATTGTCACCTTACCATACTTTTTAGCTAATAAATCCTATTAATAAGTCTTCTTCTTCTTTGTTTAATGTAGGCCCAATTGCTAAAAGAAAGGAAAGAGAAACAAGCCCAAAAGCCCACCAAATTCTGATTTAATTCAGAATAAATTCAAAATCAAGGAATCAGGGCAAAATCTTGGCATATCAGAGAGGTTGAAACCGGTTGAAAAGAATCCTCCCAATCAAACGGTTGAAGCCAACAATTAAAGGCTGTTTCGTCAAATCTTGGAGCAGAAATGAGAAAACTAGAAGAAGATAGTGGAGAATCACCAAACAAGGAGAGCCATCCAACTGGGTGTGGCCAACTGGCCACACCAGGGTCGCGGAAACGCGACCCTAGCTACGGTTTCGCTGGTTTGTTGTGCCAGTTGGGGGAGCGTTTGCTCCCCCAATCTTCCCGGGATCTCCCCTCTCTGGTTTTTCCGAGTGAAGACTAGGATTAGAATTTTTGTTTATTCTTTAAGGATTTAAGCTCTTTGTTAGATAGTGAAAAAGCTGTATTTTGTTTTGCAATTTATAGTTCAGTACAAATACTTGTGAGAGAGAGGAATTGAGTGCTTGTAACTTGAAGATTGAAGTGACATCAATACAAGAGTCGAGCTACATTTTCTTCTACTCATTTTACGGTATGTTTTACTTTAATTACTTGCATTGTTCTTTATTTCTCAGAGTAGCTAAATCGATTTTCTGGGCTCACTATTGTACCTCTCTCCTATTCTTCTTCTTTTTCGATTTTCATGAAAAAGACCCAATGAATCATTTGCATGCCTAACTTAAAGCCTTTCTTCTTGAAAGTGTTCTTGAAGGCACATGAGGATGGGTTTGGATTTCTAAACTCCTACTTCTTTAAGAACATTTATTGAACTGTTTTTATTCCATACTTGCTTCTTCGCGCTTGATGACTTAACATTCGATTCAAAACGGTTTCTTGAAGAAAAGAGTTAACTTTTCCAACCATCTTATATGCTTTACTTCAAACTTTCTAAAGTAAACCTTAAGTTTTTCCTATGATCAAGTTGAGGCACTAAGGATTTCAATAGAAGAATAAACGGTTGAGTAGTGGGATAATGAATCCAGATCTTCTCTGTCTCATATTTAAAACAACAAATAATTTTTAAAGTTTTTTTAAATCACCTTCTCCAAAGTCTTCTCCAAAGTTGCAATTTCTCTTTTATTCATTTTCCCTTCTTTCCATTCTTCTTTTCAACTAAAAAACAAGCACAATTCTTTGTTACTAAACAAACATCGAAAAACTTTCATCGCATTCCTCCTCGTGGACACGACCCGTTAGCCACAAGCTACACGGTAAATTCTTAACTCTTTAATTGTTCTTTGATTTTAGCAATCATTCACTTTTGTTCGTATCCACATACCAGAGTGTTCAATGTTGGATGTAATATTGTCTTCACGAATCCAATGGTTCAAGAATCGTGTGAATCAAACTTCGGATGAGTAAAATATGGCTCAAAAACCAAACCACGTTCACTCTTACGCGCCACGCGCGCGCACCCACTCCTGCGACCTTGCCTGTATCACATACATTTTTATATTCATACTTATATACCAAATTGCTCCATTTACAATCAAATCGGGGATAATTATTGTAGATGATTTATTTAAGAATGGTGATTTTAATAAGATTAATTTATATGAGTATAAATATATGAGTATTAAGCATATACTCGTATTTAGATATATTTCATGAAGAAATCAAAAAGGCAAATAAAAACTAAAGCTAGTGGGAGATGAAATCATTTGAGATGAACAATTATGATTGAGTTGAAATTGGTGAATGTGAGGTGGAAGGCTAAAAATTACTAGGGTTGTGTTGAGAAAGATGGCAAAAGGAGAGGAGCAATAATTTTGCATAAAACGGGAAAAGTAAGGTGAAAACTTCTCATCCTTGTTCTTATTCAGCTGAACCTTAAAACTACCTAGCTCCTCCTCTCACTCAAACCCTCTCCCCCTTCAAAAATTCCTCTCCCCTCCTCTCCATTCTCTTTCCCGTTTTACCTTTCTCTCTCTCTCTGAACTTGCAATAGAACAGGCCGCGGCAGCGATGCGGGGCTTATAGGCGGCGGCTTTGTCGAGAGCATGACAATGCTCTAGGAAGAGAGAAGAGATGTACTATTTTTTCATAAAAAACCCTTAAATTGTTAGGATTGTGACTGAAATACGTCGTGAAGGTAGATGAAGCTTTAAAGATCAAGAACAGAAATTTTTTGCATAGTTGGTGCACATGCTAGTTGACTAATGGTCAAGAATAGTCAACTAATGAAAATTTAGTCGACTAATGACATCTCAGGAGTCGACTAATGGCGCAAATATAAAGTTGGACAACTCAGTAGTTGACTGGATAGTCGACTAATGACTTGGATTAATTGACTTATAATTTTGACTAGTCAACTAATGGCACTGCTGGCAGTTTTATTTAGTGATTCTGATTACAGTTTGAGTTAAACTCGAGTTTTCTTCTTTTCTGAGGTAGTGTTGTTCGTATTTTTAGAGTTTGTATAGGACTAAGATAATCCTATGATATATAAATAACCCCTTGGGGGTGGCCTTCAAAGGTGTAGAGAATAAAAGAAATTTGTGGGAGATTCGTGAGAGAAGTTTAGCCAGTTCGCTCTTTTAGGCGGTCATCAAATAGTTTGTAATCTTGTTAATGAGAGGTGTGTGTTGATTAGTCTCAATATTACATAATTTTTATCACATCTACATAGTTATTCTGTATAAAATTCTGCTAATAAAGCTTACTTGTTTGATCCTAGGTTCATAGTGTGCAATGAAGAAGAAAGCCCTAAATCACCATTTAATGGGTGATTAAAGGCCTACCAAGTAGCTATTGATCTTAGGAAGAAGATTTTGTCAGCTCAGGGCATCAAATCAACAAACAGAAGATCCAGCTGACAGGGAACAGATGTGACCAGACGCGATAGGCAGTCGGGCGCGCGCCATCGTGGCAGGGCCGCGGCTGCGCCGGTGCTTTGGGCCAGGGGTTGTCCCCCTGGCCACCTTTCTCCTGGTGCCTATAAATACCCCCTTTGGGGTCTTTTAGAAGAGATATCCATGGAGCTTTAAGAGTTGTTATTATCTTGTTTTTAGAAGTTATAGTTGTTTTTGTTTCTTTTTTCTTCTAGTTTAATTTGGCCATTAGAGTGAAAGAGAGAGAGAGAGTGTGTGTAAAAGTTGCATTTGAAGGGTGACAAGCTTATACAAGTAATTACTTCTCTTTCTTCTTTCCATTTACTTGTTGTTTTCTTTTGCTTCTATCTCTCTTTGTTTTAATGTAACTCCTTTTTTCTTTACCTCTTCTCTCTTGTTGTTTCCTTTACTACCATGTCTAACTAACTCTTTCATTACACAGCTAACTAACTACTAACCCACTAATCTCTAACAACATGATTGATAACCCAAATGAGTCAATAATGTCAAATAAGTCTTGTGCAAGTGAGAGCTATGACATCTTAAGATGAGGGTTCTAACTCTAACTTACCTATAAGTATTAGCTCTCTTATATTTCATGCTTAACAGGTTTTTGATGATCTATAGATTGTAAACTTGCCTGTCTTTGTAAGTAGAGATATTCCTATTAACTTTGCCGATACCATTAGTGCACGTGTATCTTCCCTTATTCTCGCCTTCAATTGGATCTTGATAAGGGAATGTCCAAGTTTTGCCGAGTAAAGCTAAGTTAAAGGAAGGACTTTCATTCAGTCCCAACGTGAATAGTTCCTAAGCATAAAGGTTATGCTCGCCAATGATCCATTGTAAGGCTATATCTTCAAGAAGTTAGGAATTAGTGGCAGCACTTAGTAGAAAATTAGCCATGCGTTGTTACCAATAAGAAAATCTACTTTTACAAACCAACAAGCCAATTCAAACAATTCTTGAAATAATACTTGTTTTCATTTTCAAATTCTTTATTTGAAACAAAGAACCTTCTCTTTTCTTGGACAAAGAAGCCGCATCAAGCTTTCATCGCTCTCCCTCCTTGTGGATACGACCCATATAGCCACTTTTCTACTACGAAAGAATCGCAAAAGCAGTAACATCGACCCATACTCCTTTACTTATATTTGTGCATGCTTTTTGCCGATCAAATTTTGGCGCCGTTGCCGGGGAGGGAACGATTTATTATTCAATACTAAACATTTTTCTTTGTTCTTGTGTGTAGGAACGTACCAAGGAGCTCACTATCATGGAAAGCGATAATGGTGGCCAAAGACGTTGTAGGAGTTTTCATTTGCCCTCAGAAAATTCGTGTAAAAGCGAGTTTCTCCGATTGAAGTACTAATAAACTCTTCTGTAGGATTGCCGAAAACTGCTCAAATTGCTTTCTTAAATTTTTTAATTCCCTTGAATGCTTCGCCTTATACATGTGTAATAAACTTAATAGAAATTTACTTGTTGCTTAATTGAAATTTAGATTGGACTCTTGCATTTAGGGCATGTGTCTATTTTAATTTATTTCAATATCTGTTGAAGAGTGTTGCAGAAAAGGTACGTGTGCATTTATATAGAATAGGACTAATTTTTTGGAGTCGTTTATCACTTTGAGTGTTATCTTATTGTGAATAAACTGTACACTTGCACAATTAACAATTAAGGGCAAAATCCCAAATAAACAAGATAAGGTAGGGGCTTCATCACCCTTCCTTAGCCTAAAAACTATATCCAAGTATACTCACACAACCCAAGCCTTAACTAAAAATTGATAGACGTTGGGCCTAGGACATCTCAGACTCATTAAGAGATTAATCGAGGGTGAAAATTACAAGAACTATATTCCTGTAAAATCGGTGTCTAAGAAAAGTGGATTGAGAGGCAAAACCTCGAAAGCTCCGTGGTTTGGCATAATTAAGGCCCATGGCTCACGTCCAGATACCTCCCACTGAGTTTTGCCCTTTCCTGACTGATTAGCTTGTAGTCTAGTTCCTACAACTACCTCCCCCGGAGAATCAACCAGTTAGGAGTCATCTAGGTCCAGGTACCTTAGATTAAGGCTTTGTGGTTATTTTTCTTTCTTTCTGTTTGTTTTTTATTCTTTTTGATTGTTTATTGTCTATACATTGTTTGTGGTGTGCTGTATGTAAGAGTGGGTGAGAGATCCTATAACTTTCAGATTAAGCAGAAACACTTCTTTATCCTTGCATCCAGAACCGGTGATCGCGTCGCTTCAGGACAGGTTTTACCTGATTAGAACCTCACTACCATCTTGTATAAAACTTCCTGAGGCAAATGGAAATAACTTTAAGTTAAATCCTCACTTCATCAATACTCTCCCAAAATTTCGTGGTTTAGAATTAGAGGATGCATACTTCTTTGTTAGAGAATTTGAAGAAGTATGTCTCATGATGCGCATCCCCAGTTAGGAGACGATGCCGTTAGGTTAAGTTTCATCCCCTTTACTCTAAAGGACCTAGCTAAGAAATAGTTGTACAATTTGGCGGTAGATTCAGTTACAACGTGGGATGATTTCGTCAATGCCTTCTTGAAGAAATTCTACCCAATTCATAAAACTGCCCTCATCAGAAAGAATATCATGCAGTTTAGGCAAGAACTGAGCGAACCATTTTGGAGATACTTTGAGCCATTCAAAGATCGCCTAGCTTAGTACCCTCATTACGGTGTGGAGAAATGGCGTCAGTACCAGATTCTCTATGATGGTTTGGATTATCAATCGAAAACCCTATTAGAAACTATGTGTCAGGGAGGGTTCTTGCAAAAGGATAAAAATCAGGGTTGGGATTTGTTTGAGGATTTAGCTGAGAAAACTTGCAGGAGCCAATCTCAGAAAAACTAAGGAATTCACAGTTCATAGCTTCAAAAGGAGGGCTCCTTTCCTTAAAATCATCCATAACTGTAGAAGCTAAGATTGTTGCCCTGATGAGGAGAATAGAGGCTCTAGAAATAAAAGAGCCAGTTTCATAATCTGGGTTGTTTATACTATCAGGCACTAAATCATGTTTTTGAAGAGTGCCCTCTTTTTCATACCCAGCAAGTGCCTGCGGCCTACTCACGACTGCCACACAATCCGTACTCGCAGACGTACAACCCCGGTTGGAGAAATCATCCAAATTTTTCTTGGGCCTAGAATAACTCTCCCAGGCCAAACGTTCCCAATAATTTTCACCATCCCACTCATTCAACAAATTTTCCCAGTCAAGCTCCTCTTTCTCCTACGAAAGTTTACTAATTGAGAAGAAATTCAGAAAATTAGAGGAGAGTATGGACGCTTTTATGAAGTCCCAAGCCGCCTTCATGCAAAATCAGGGACAAACACTGAGCAACCATTCACAGGCTATATCAAGATTGGAAATGCAGATGAGCCAATTAGGTTGCTCTCAAAGTGAAAGACCAAAAGGTACTTACCTACTCAGTCGCTAGTTAACCCTAAAAACTCCAATCAAGCGTATGAAATTCAAGATCCTTCGATCAACCAGTGCAATGTTGTTCACACACTTCGATCTAGAAAGAAGGTGGACAACCAAGTCTACCAACAGAAAATCTAGTCCACATTGATCCTACTCCAGCCTCCACCTTTGCTAGTTCCTCCCATTCTGCTCCACAAATATCAGACGAGGACAAAACTGCTGAACAAGTTTATAAGCCTGTAGCACACTTTCCCAATAGGCTTAGGAACAATAATAAGAATATGCACATGGAGAAGATACTTGAGATATTTAACCAAGTCAAACTGAAAGTGCCTCTTCTTGATGCTATCCAACAAGTCCCAGCCTATGCCAAATTTCTTAAGGATATGTGTACGAAGAAGAGAAAAATAAATGTACCCAAGAAAGTGTTCTTGGCAACCAATATAAGAGAAATTCTGTCTGGTCCCATTCCAGTGAAATACAAAGATCCCAGATGTTCCACAATTTCCTGCACCATAGGACAAACAGAAATTAGCAGATCACTCCTTGACCTGAGAGCAAGTATCAACTTGCAACCTCTCTCAGTATCTTGTAACTTGGGTTAGGCGAGCTGGGCCAACTCGAGTCACCATTCAGTTAGCTGACCGATCTGTGAAAATTCTCAAGGGGAAAATCACAGATGTTTTTATCTGGGTCAGGGATTTCAGCTACCCCGTTGAGTTCATTGTGCTTGAGACCCAACCTATGTCAAATCCACGATCTCAAACTCCAGTCATCTTAGGGCGCTCATTCCTTACTACAGCCAATGCTATAATCAACTGTAGGAATGGGTCCATGTGATTGACTTTTGGAGACATGACGAAGAAAGTCAATGTCTTTATCTTGGAAGACAACCCAGGGATATCAATGATCAAACTTTTGTGGTCAATCCATTGAAAATCTGACCAGTGAGCATGAGAAAAGTATGGAGATAGAAACTCCTACAACGTCTTTGGCATCTAGCCCAGTCCACTGCCGAATCTACGATCTGATTAGAGTTTGATCTGGAGTATGAGAATTTAATCTAGACTAGATCGTAGATTCGACAGTGGATTGGGCATCTAGCCCAAGTGTACCTCATCATAGGATTGAAAGTCCAGATATTACCTCCAATGAAGCAATACTTCCCTAGAGCTAAAAGCCTTAACTGAACACCTCAAGTATGCCTTCTTGGGCGGAAGAGAAACCCTGCCAGTCATCATAGCATCCCACCTGACTGAGCAATAAGAGGACAACTTAATAACTATTCTGAAGAGACATTGGGAAGCCATTGGATGGACAATGAAGGATATCAAGGGGATAAGTCCAGCAATAGTTTAACATAGAATCATTTAACTGATGAAGCAACTCCAGGAGGACCCACAACACAGGCTTAACCCACTCATGCAAGATGCATTAAAAGCAAAAATTTTAAAACTATTAGATAATGAGATCATTTATCCCATTTCTGATAGCCAATGGGTTAGCCTTGTTCATACGGTCCCGAAGAATGCTAACTTTACGGTGGTTGAAAATGAGCAAAAAGAGTTGGTACAAATAGGACTGTCTATCAAGGTTCGTGTTTGTATCGACTATAGAAAGTTGAATGCAGCCACCTGTAAAGACCACTTTTCGTTACCCTTCATCGACCAAATGCCTGAACGCTTGGTTGGACATGAATACTATTGCTTCCTAGATGGTACTCGGGATACAATCAAATCCCTATTGCTGCAGAAGACCAAGAAAAGACTACGTTCACCTTCCCGTTCAGGACCTTCGCTTATAGACGCATGCCCTTTGGATTATGCAACGTTCCTGTAACATTCCAACGGTGCATGCTCAGTTTGTTCTCCAACATGGTAGAAAGTTTTCTTGAGATTTTCAAGGATGACTTCTCCATCTACGGAGATTCATTTGAACAATGTCTTCATCATTTTGAGTTGGTTCTGCAAAGATGCAAGGATAAGAACCTAACTCTGAATTAGGAGAAATACCACTTCATGGTGAGATAGGGGATTTGTTGGCCCAGAGGCCCATCACTCTAGTTTTGATGATGATTAACTCATGTAGTTATAGTTTACTAATAATCTTGTGATATTTAGTTTCAGATATTTGATCAATATATTAGTAGGTGATTGCTTCAACAAAGGAGTTTTGGAGCTTTCACATGTTGATTCAAGAGCTCGAGCGTCAAGATCGCATCTAGTACTCGATTGGAGTCAAACTCGGTGAATCGTGTTTGGATCAAGTCGACTTGGAAATAACAAGACCTCTGTTTGTTTAGTTTAGATTGTTTAGATCTTGTGTAGTGTTGATATGCTCAAATTCACATACACACACAAGTTTATTGGTTTTAGTTTCGATTTAAACAGTTTTTATTTTCATGTCAAAAATATAGATATATTATATATATATCTTATATGTATATTAGATTCTATCCATATACAATATGGTTCAAAGTTGTTTCAATATCATGTTTTTGTTTCTAGACAAGTTTTGAAAAAAACGGTTTTCCATCCAAGTTTTAGAAAATGCCAATTTTTTGTTTAAAGCCTAATTCAATATCACAAAATAGGTCAAATGGTTTGCAATATGTATTGAATTTTAGTCACACATATTTGTATTTCAAAAATCTTAAAAGAACTTATTTTTGTGAAATTTATATAATTTTATGGGATTTAATCGAAGATAAAAAGATAAGTTTTTAATCCCTTAAACAGTTGGACCTAGCTGTCTGCCGGTCGACCGAGGCAGAAGTCGGTCGACCGGTCTGGTCGACCGATGTGCACGAACGTGCACGACCATTGGGCTGGAGGGCAGGCCGACCGGGTCAGTCGACTGCCAGAGAGCTCTGCTCTCTGGTTCTAGCCCCGGTTAACCGGGCGGTCGACCGACAGAGAGTAGCTGCTCTCTGTATCCAGGTCTGGTCGATTAGGTGGTCAACCGAAAGCACAACGATTATAAAAATGACTGTTGACCGGTCGACTGGGTAGTCGACCGGAAGGGCAATTCTGCCCTTTCCTGCTGCCAAGATTTTTAAGAGGGTCATAAATAGCCCCCTCCTTAGCTGATTTTAGCAAGATTTGAGAAGAGAATTTTTTTCATCTTTCAAGTGTTTTTAGCAAGAGTTTTTGTGGTTAAAAGATTTATTTTTATTTGTTTTTAAAGTGTTGAAAAATTCAAAGAAAAGAGAGTCTTTTAGGATTTGGTTTTTGATCTTAATTTCAATATCTATTTGGTGATTTTCCCAAGTGATTTTCTTTGTTCTAAACACTTTATTTTCTCACACTTGAGCTTGTAATCACCTAGAGGGGGTGAATAGGTGATGAGCTAATCTAATGGTCAATTAATGGGGAATTAAAAACTTATTAATGCAAACTAAAACTTCATAAACTAAACACTAAGTTTAACACAAGAGTATAGCCGAATTCTCCGTGAAGGCTCTGGAATAACTCCTCAAGATTCCTCTAAATAAGAGTTGAGGTGCCGCCTTCAACACTATAATGGATTTCCACTAAAATCGATCCCACCGGATCACTCGGTGCCGCAACACCTACAAAGCGAGTTCACACTTGAACTCCTTGGACTCTCTAGTCCCTTCACTCGTTCCCGCAAGGAACTACATACTGCAAGCCCACTAGATCGCCGAGGCCGCACCTCAAACACCGAGTTCTCACTAGAGCCCGAAACAACGCGAACCCGCAAGTCTGCCTCCTCAAAGTACAAGAAAGAACTCTTGGTGATCTAAACACTTTGATCACCAATAAACACTCTCACAAGAACACTCCTATAGGATGAATATATCAATGGATTGCTCAAGTGTTTCTGAGAAAATAAGGATGAAATTTATGGAGGAAAACACAAGAAATCACTTTGAAAAACACTCTTGATAAACTTCCCTTTTGATTAAAAATATTTGCTCTCAAACAAGTGGAGAAAACCTCTTAATAGAGTAGGAAAAAGTATCTTTAAAACTCTCTAAAAATCTTCTACAAAACAGCCCAAGGAAGTCCCTTTAAATAGGCCATCAAAAACTAGCCATTGGGACCAAATCAGCAGCCCTGACGGCTGTCGGTCGACCACCAACGGTTAGATTTCTGACCGTTGGAGCCTCGGTCGACCGGCCCGGTCGACCGCGACCTGGAATAGAAAGCAGAGCTCTTTGCCGGTCGACCGGGGCTTTTCAGAGAGCAGAAGCTCCCTGGCGGTCGACCGGGTCGGTCGACCGGCCCTCCAGCCAAACTGGCGCGCACGTTTGTGCACGTCGGTCGACCGAGTTGGTCGACTGACTCCTAGCTCGGTCGACCGGTCCGGTCGACCGGCAGAAGCCAGACAGGATTTTTATAGGGATTAAGGTTGTCTTTTTAGCTTAGATAAAATCCCATAAAACCTCAAAAAAACTACAAAAATAGTTTCAATATTATACTTTGATATACAAACATGTTTGAGTAAAAATCAAACCATGTTACAAACATTTTGAACTATTTTTATAACTTAGAAATTTTGGCTAAAAACAAAAACTGTATTTTTCCAAATTAGATTTTTCTAAAACTTATTTTTCCAAAACTTCTCCAAATAAAAAAACAAGATATTTTAAACATTTTTAAATCATGGTGTGTATGGATATGATCCACTGCATATAAATGATGAAATATCTATGTTTTTGACAATAAGCACTAAAAATGGTTTTGGTTAAAAATACATGTATAAACTCTAAAAACCAAACCGGTATTTTGCCAAAATAAAAAGCCTTTTCCAAATAAAAATTCTTTTATGAAAACTCATCTAAATCAAAAGTGTGGTGCATATGGTATACTTGAGCAATCCACCAACTATTCTATCCTTTACATTTTAACTAAAAACAAAATCTTAATAAAAACAAACCTAGACTCAAGTCTTGATCTTGAATGTCTTCACTTGAAGTCTTCACATCTTCTTGACTTAGTCTAAACTTGACCCAAAGAGCTAGACTCCTATTGAGTACTTGATGTGGTCTTGATACATAGGCTCTTGAGTCAAACCGTGTTAGCTTCAAAACTTGACTTTAAATCCTTTGTTGAAGCTACACACCTACTAAGATCTTGATCATAAATCTGAGACTAAATAAACACAAGATTATTTGTACTATAACTACATGAGTTGATCATCATCAAAACTAGAGTGATGGGCCTTTGGTCCAATAATCTCCACCTTTTTGATGATGACAAAACTCATGGAGTTATATATGCATGGATTAAAGTAAAGCTTCAAAGAAGCTCCCCCTTAACTCATGCATAACAAATAAGCAATAAGATATGGTAATAAAGTACATAAAACTAAACAACTCAACATGCATCAACAAGGTGAGAGACATAAAACATAAAGCCAAAATCCTTTTTACAAAAACTTTTCTCCCCTTTTTGTTAAACTTTTAAAAACATTCTTCCCATTTTCTAAAACACAAGATGCATAAACTCAATATATGTAAAAACACAAATATGCATATATAAACTTAAAATCTTTCTCCCCCTTTTTGTCAATCATCAATAAAGGGGTCAAAGAAAATAATAAAACAATGTTCTCCCCTCTTTGTTAGAGACAAAAAAATCAACAAAGGGGTGAACTCTAATCAATCAATAAAAGATATATGCGATATACATTCATGAAGAGGAAGACGCTAAGTTAACTTCCCTACATACATGCATTACATGAAAAAGGGATGACAACCCTAATTCACATAACACATAATATGCAATACATAAGAGGAGATGTGAAGCTCCCCCTACACACGTGTACCACATAAAGAAGAGTTTGTCAAGCTCCCTCAATATAAGATATACTCAACATGAATCTATATGTAGAAGAGATGTTAAGCTCCCCTTGCATATAGGCAATATATATATCAAAACATTTTTAAGTCAAATTTTTAATAATTACTTAAAACAAAATTTTAAATTTACTCAAGGTAATAAAACACATTTTGAGATACCTTTATAAGTAAATAATTTTTGAGATACAAATTGGAACTAAAACTTATCAAAACATTTTACCAATTGAAATTTTGATACCAATGAAGGAAAGTATTTTATATTTTGATACCAATTTAAATTTTCAAGTATACCAATTGAAATAAATAGTTCAATAGATACTAATTAAAATATATTGTACATTTTGATATCAATAATAAACAAATACTAATTGCAAAAAAATGCCAATTGAAGATAATGCATGGCAATTGAAGATAATGCATAAGCTTATATAAAAGATACCAATTGAAAAATCAATTGAAAAGCAAGATTTGAATTAAGCTTAGCATAAACATACTTTGTGCTTTAAACATGTAAATTCTTAAAAATCAAGCACAAACAAATCATATATATGTATGAAAAGAGAATACCAATAGAAATTGATATTATTTGAAATGAAGCATACATATATAGAAAACAAAATATGAGTATATACAAAATAAATATCAATTGAGATGCCAATTGAAAATAATAATGTAAATCAAGTATATAACTCATAATTACCACCCTTTTTATACATAAGATAAAAGATTTTCAATAAGGCTTACAAGGCATACTCGCCCATCCGTCCTCCCTTAAAAGGGGTTAGTAGGGGTTTTCAAAAATAGGTGCTTGAAAATATTTTAATATAGTGAAAACACTACTAAATGAAGAATACATAACTAGTTAAAATAATTTTAAAAAAACTAGTTAAAGATCCTTCAAAAACATGAAACCAAATCATATGTATATCATGAAGCATACTAAATACACAAAGTTTGACACTCGAAATCTATAAGGCTCAAAAATAATCATGAAACAAAGTCATGAATAAACAAATAAAGTGTGAGTGTACAAGAATCATGTAATTAGCATTTTTCATAAAGATAATCAATAAAGCTTAAAGCAAATATCATTTTATCAAACAAAAAAATGAAAATTCATTTTTCATTTAAACATAACTTCTAGGTTTATGCATACATATCCCCAACTAACAATATGCATACATATCCCTAAACATGAAAAGAGTCTATGATATAGTTTGCATGAAGGCAAGAGACTCAAGAGACATACATGTATATTTATTAGATTTGAATACAAAATACATATACATGAAGTAAAACATAAAAATTGGCAAAACAAGTGTAAATGAGAGAATCATCAAAACTAGGCTATATATGTGCATATAGTGAGTACAAATGAACAATGAAGTGCAAACGTATATGAATCAAATATCGCTCACTACTTGTACATGTACATATCCAAGTTTTGATAAAAACTACATTTAAACTAGTATTTACCACATGAAGTACAAAACAAATAAAACATGAACATGCTAAAAATATCATATATGAAAAAGCATGTAAATAAAATAGGAGTTTAGAGATAGTTACCAAACCAAAGAACTATGCTCTAATTCTCCAAAACATGGTGGTTGTCCACCAAACTTCCTTGATAGAGGTACATCAAATGTGTGTCCATCAAATCCATGTGCATCCACCATCAAGGCACCAACTCTCTCACGTCGTGTGAGAGCCCGCACCTACATTAAATACAAAAGGTGGGGACTTTGGTACCCATTTTCTTTTGGGTCCATGAGGGTTAGTATTGTAAGGAACCCAAACATTCTTTTTAGCAAAATTTAAAGAATTAATTCTATCATAACAAAATCTTGCTAAATGGCCTTTGCGGCCTCAATGTGTACATTTGTACACTCTACTATGCACATGTGAATGAGAATGATTATGGCGTGCAAAATGTGCATAAGCATGTTGTGGGTGAGGTGCATGAATATGTGGAGCTTTTTTCTTTGAAAATAAGGATTTCAATCTCTTATGGTTAAATACACATTTACTCAAAGTTGAGCTCAAACAGTCAATTCTATTTTTCAAAATTTAACTTCATTTTTATCAATGATAGCATGTAAAGCATGGTGAGAATGAGAATCATTTTTCTTATTGTTTTTAGAAACACTTTCTTTTCTTTTTCAACAATTTTTCTTTTCAAGGAAGTATTTTCATGCAAAGCAACTTCCTTTTGTTTTTCCGCCAAAACAATTTTATTTTTCAAAGCATTATTTCCTTCACACAAATCATTTAATTTAGAAAGTAAGGAAATATTCTCATTTTTCAAAACCTCATTATCATTTTCAAAGCATGCAATTTTATTTTTAGAACACTCATTTTCTTTTAAAATATTTTCAAATCTAGTTTGAAAAGAATATTTTTCTTTTAACATGCAATCAAATTTGTTTTTCATTTTCTTATTATCCTTTTTAAGTATGTCATATTTTTCTAGAAGTTGTTGACAAAATGAGGCATGTTCATCATATGACATATCAACATCCTCTTCTAGCTCAGATTCGGTAGTTACCTCAAGGGAGTTATCCCCTTGGACCATGTATCATACGTTGGAAGCGTCACTTCCAACATCCGAGTCGCTCCATGCATAATATTGTTTTTTTTCGCCAAGGGAGATCAAAGAGTTTCATACGACAAAAGCTGAATCAATATTAGCAACCCTAGATAAATAATCATCATTTAGGGTAGATCTTAAAGCATGTAGGGCTTTTGCATTAGCCTCAATATTTTTGCTATTTAAACAATAAGAATCTTTAATAGTGGCAAAATAAACATGAATCCCTAAGGCTTTGAGGTACAAAGACATCTTAACCTTCCAAGTTTGGATGTTAAGAATGTCAAAGGTGGGAGGTGACATGATATCCATGGTGTGTGTAAGCAAATATTGTGATAAGCTATAAATGAGGATCTTTAACTCTAGATTGTAAGACCCAAATCAAGAGCACTTGGCTCTGATATCAATTGTAATCACCTAGAGGGGTGAATAGGTGATGAGCTAATCTAATGGTCAATTAATGCGGAATTAAAAACTTATTAGTGCAAACTAAAACTTCTTAAACTAAACACCAAGTATAACACAAGAGTGTAGCCGAATTTTCCGTAAAGGGCTCTGGATTAACTCCTCAAGATTCCTCTAAATAAGAGTTGAGGTGCCGCGTTGGCTCTCTTGGTTGAATACAAGTGTTAGCAAACAATCCCCAAGCATATAACAATTAAGCACACAATATATCAAGCATATAAAGATAACGACAATATAATCATGCAAGATATAAAGACAAGTAAGAGATAGAGAGAGCAATCGCAAACACGGGATATTTATTTCGAGGTTCGAGCACACTTGCTCTATGTCCCCGCCTTCAACACTATGAAGGATTTCCACTAAAATCGATTCCACCGGATCACTCAGTGCCGCAACACCTACAAGGCGAGTTCACACTTGAACTCCTTGGACTCTCTAGTCCCTTCACTCGTTCCCGCAAGGAACTACATACTGCAAGCCCACTAGATCGCCGAGGCCGCACCTCAAACACCGAGTTCTCACTAGAACCCGAAACAACGCGAACCCGCAAGTCCGCCTCTTCAAAGTACAAGAAAGAACTCTTGGTGATCTAAACACTTTGATCACCAATAAACACTCTCACAATAACACTCCTATAGGATGAATATATCAATGGATAGCTCAAGCATTTGTGAGAAAAACAAGGACGGAATTTGTGGAGGAAAACACAAGAAATTACTTTAAAAAATACTCTTGATAAACTTCCCTTTTGATTAAAAATATTTGCTCTCAAACATGTGGAGAAAACCTCTTAATAGAGTAGGAAAAACTATCTTTAAAACTCTCTAAAAATCTTCTACAAAACAACCCAAGAAAGCCCCTTTAAATAGGCCATCAAAAACTAGCTGTTGGGGCAAAGTCAGCAGCCCTGACCGGCCGTCGGTCGACCGGCCCAGTCGACCGCCAACGGTCAAATTTCTGACCATTGGAGCCTCGGTCGACCGGCCCTGTTGACCGCGGCCTGGAACAGAGTGCAGAGCTCTCTGCCGGTCGACTGGGGCTTTCTAGAGAGTAGAAGCTCTCTGGCGGTCGACCGGGTCGGTCGACCGGCCCTCCAGCCAAACTGGTGTGCACGTTTGTGCATGTCGGTCGACCGATTCGTCGACCGGCAGAAGCCAGACAGGATTTTATAGGGATTAAAAGGTTGTCTTTTTTAGCTTAGATAAAATCCCATAAAACCTCTAAAAATCTATAAAAATAGTTTCGATATTATACTTTAATATACAAACATATTTGAGTAAAAATCAAACCATGTTACAAATATTTTGAACTATTTTTGTAACTTAGAAATTTTGGCTAAAAACAAAAACTGTATTTTTTCAAATTAGATTTTTTCAAAACTTATTTTTCCAAAACTTATCCAAATACAAAAACAAGATATTTTAAACACTTTTAAAGCATGGTGTGTATGGATATGATCCACTACACATAAATGATGAAATATCTATATTTTTAACAATAAGCACTAAAAATGGTTTTGGTTAAAAATACATGTATATAATAAACTACAAAAACCAAACCGGTATTTTGCCAAAATGAAAAGTCTTTTCCAAAATAAAAATTCTTTTATGAAAACTCATCTAGATCAAAAGTGAGTGTGTATATGGATACTTAAGCAATCCACCAACTATTCTATCCTTTACATTTTAACTAAAAACAAAATCTTAATAAAAACAAACCTAAACTCAAGTCTTGATCTTGAAGGTCTTTACTTGAAGTCTTCACATCTTCTTGACTTGGTCCAAACTTGATCTAAAGAGCTAGACTCCTCTTGAGTACTTGATGTGGTCTTGATGCATAGGCTCTTGAATCAAACCGTGTTAGCTCCAAAACTTGACTTTAAATCCTTTGTTGAAGCTACACACCTACTAAGATCTCGATCACAAATCTGAGACTAAATAAACACAAGATCATTAGTACTATAACTACACAAGTTGATCATCATCAAAACTAGAGTGATGGGCCTTTGGGTCAACAGAGCTATCATATCTATGCTATCTATAGGATCTTGTTTTGTGAGGAAAATTGGTTTGTGATTTAGTGAGATCACCAAGAGTTGTAAACCTTCTTTTATTTGAGTTCCCTCTTGTGTAGAGGTGAGTGTGGAGGCTGTGTTGGTATCACTCTAAGTGTAGAGGTGATTGTGGCTGGAGTGCTGGCTTTCCCTCTAGCATGAGGTGATTATTGTTTGGCTAAGTGCCAATCCCTCTAAGTGTAGAGGTGATTGTTGTTGTGCCTTGTCTCTTGTGTAGAGGTTGTGTTTGTTGGAGAGAGGAGTTGTGTACTCTTAGTTTGTATTACCTAAATCCTCAGTGGAGGTTCCCTGTGTGGGAAGTCCTATGGGACGATATAGTGAAAATCCTTCTGTGTGAAGGCGGGACGTAGAGCAGTGGCTCAAACCTCGAAACATATCTTTGTGTTTGCAATTGATCCACTATCTCTTAACTCTTTCTCTTATTTACCTTACATTATTTCATATTGTTCATTCATTCATATATACTTGGTATTGTTTGTGTGACTCACTTGTGTTGAACCAAGAGAGCTTTACATAGCACCTCAACTCTTATTTAGAGGAATTTAAAGGAGATAGTCCAGAGCCCTTCACCGGAAATTCAGCTACACTTTTTGGTTACACTAAGTGTGTTGCAATTTGTTTTTAATTTCGTATCATTTGTCATTAGATTAGCCTTACACCTATTCACCCCCTTCTAGGTGTACTTTTAGGATTTTCTTAGGCTATGAGATTTCTAGGAGAGGAATTGAAGTGGACAAGGCAAAAGTATAAGTGATTGTTAAGCTTTTACCACCCAAAAGCATCAAGGATATTAGATCCTCTCTAGGGCATGCTGGGTTCTACCGACGGTTCATTAAAGATTTTAGTAAAATCGCTAGGCCCTTAACCAACCTGCTCGCTAAGGACGTGCCTTTTGATTTTAACGATGAATGTTTCAAATCGTGGGAGAAGCTTAAGCAAGACTTTGTATTTGCGCCTATTATTTCTGCTCCTGATTGGGTACAACCGTTTGAAATCATGTGCGATGCCTCTGATTTTGCTATCGGCGCTGTTCTAAGACAACGCATCGACAATAGGCAGCATGTGATTTACTACTTGAGTTGGACCTTGAATGACGCCTGACAGAATTATGCAATGACTGAGAAGAATTCTTGGCCGTTGTCTTTGCATTAAAAAAGTTCTGGCCCTGCTTGTTAGGATCGAAGATGGTGATTTTTACGGATCACTCGGCATTAAAATACCTCATGACCAAGAAGGAAGCAAAAGCCTGATTGATTCGGTGGATCCTTTTGCTCCAAAAATTTGACCTAAAAATTCGGGATAAACGAGGTATAGAAAATATGGTAGCTGATCATCTGTCACGAATTCCAAATGCATCGAGAATACAAACTCTGATCAACGAGGATTTCCCAGATGAGCACATCCTGGCCATTTTTAAGGAACCAGGTATGCGGACATAGTCAATTACCTGGCCACTGGACAATTACCCGCTGACTGAACAAAGCAAGACCAGTGTCATTTCTTTGCCCAAGTACGGTACTTATTCTGAGAAGAGACGTATCTTTTTAAGTATTGTCCCGACCTGATTATTCAATGATGCATACCAGTGGAAGAACAGAGGAGTGTGCTTAGCTTTTGCCATGAACTTGCATGCGGAGGACACTTCGGTCCCCGCAAAACTGCAGAGAAAGTTTTACAAAATGGGTTTTACTGGTCCACTTTGTTCAAAGACTCATTCCACTTTTGCAAGTCATATGCAAATTGTCAGAAGATTGGGAAAATTTCAAGAAGAGACATGATGCCCCTGAATCCGATTCTCGAAGTTAAAATTTTAGATGTTTGGGGTATCGACTTCATGGGACCATTCTCAAATTCCTTCAGCAACTAGTTCATTTTGATTGCTGTGGACTATGTCTCTAAATAGGTAGAGGCTATGCCTACAAAGACCAATGACAATAAAGTGGTTGTCTAATTTCTCAAAGAAAACATCTTCTCCTGATTTGGCACCCCCAGAGCGATATTTAGTAATAATGGATCGCATTTCTGCAATAGAATTTTTGAAGCTCTGATGCGAAAATATTCCATCAATCACAAGTTATCCACTCCATATCATCCCTAAACAAATGGGCAGGTCAAAGTCACCAATTGACAGATCAAGCTCACTTTGGAAAAGACTGTTGGACAAAACCTAAAGGATTGGTCGGTCAAACTCAACGATGCATTGTGGGCTTACCGCACTGCTTTTAAGACAGCCCTGGAGATGTCTCCTTACAGAATCATATTCGAAAAAGCCTGTCATCTGCAAGTCGAGTTAGAACACAGTGCCTTATGGGCCATTAAGCAACTCAATTTTGATCTGACTAGGGCCGGTGAGCTAGGAGACTGTAGATCTTAGAATTAGAGGAGGAATGAAGCCTACGAGAACGCTCGGATCACCAAAAGTAGGACTAAACCTTTTCATCACCAGATCAGAAATCGGAAAAACTTTGCCCCGGGAGACAAGGTTCTGCTGTACAACTTGAGGCTTCACATTTTTGCGGGGAAACTGAAGACTCGTTGGTCTGGACCATTCATTGTGCGCACCGTCTTCCCACGCGGTGCTGTGATTATTGTCGATCTTAAGAACAATACGGAATTCAAAGTGAACGAGTAAAGACTGAAGCCATTCTTCACCATTGAGCCTGTGTCACAGGCTGAAAGTGTCCTGACTCTTTTTGCCCCATCATATACCTAACCACAGCCATCCACACAACCCAAAAAAAAATAAAAATAAAAACATAACTAGGGGTTCTTTTTATTGTTCACCCCTTGTATACTTGTTAATACGTTTTTGATGTTTCTTTTTCTCCCCCTCTTTTTACTCTCTTAGTCTATTCACACTTGGCTGGCCCGAGTCAACGAAGACGGTGACATCATTTCTTCCCCCTATTTATTGCATTTGCATTTACATGACATTCATTCAGGACAATGCATTAGATGGGTGGGGGGTGCTAACACTTTTCTTTTTCTTTTTTACTAAAAAAAAAAAAATCTCCAGAATGAAAAAAATTTCATTCACTTTATAAAAATACCAAAAGGTTGTAGGAATTACGGGAACCTTATTAAGGAATCTTTATTTTAGCCTAAATAAAAATGAAACATTGGTTTGACTAAGAGTTAGGAGGAACAAGGAAAATAACTCATATCTTTTATTTCGCCTTAGTAGAATATGCATAAACCACACACACATGCTTGAAATTTAGAGACAACTCTGAAAAAAAACAGCTGGATATTATGCCTCAAAAAGCATGATTACTCATGCAGAAGAATATATATATATATATATATATATATATATATATATATATATATATATATATATATATATATATATATATATATATATATATATATATATATATATATATATATATATATATATATATATAAAAGTAAATCTTGATTTTGTGGCCTACTCTACTTGCATATTTGACCTGAGGGTGATTTTTCACCTGGTGCCCTAAAACCATCTAGTTTGGGAGTCATCGGTTTGATATGTGTTACATAGGTAAGTAGAAAGCCTAAAGAAATCAAGAATTAAAATATAGGTAAATATTAATAAAATTAAATGATATTCAAAGTTGAGTTGAGAAATCCCAAGCACATCACACTTATACATTATGCATATCTATCTAAAGTAAAATAACAGAATAAGTTAGAAGTACAAGCTCCTTTCTAAATTCAAAGAAAATCATAATTTCTTCTTTTATGAAGGCTAAAGTATAAGAGGATTTATGAGGGTTAAAACTAATTCTCATATCATTCGGTCATTTTTACTTAAATGATTGAAAGTTCCTTTTCTTGAAAAATGTTTTGCTTAAAACTAACATTTTTCATTTATTGGATTTTGTGGGTGCAACCCTCAGGAGACAACAGTTAGCCCAAAGATTACAATCCCCGGTGTTCACGATTCGAAATTCATGAAAAACTCCATCGTTGTTGAATCACGTACAAGTTATAAAACCTAAACTTATTAAAATCTTTTTGTCAAAGTATGTAGTGGTAAGTATAGGATCGAATCCACAAAGACTTGTTCTTGAAATTTTAGTTATTAAAAAATCTCAATTTTATCTTATTCTAGTTGAGAAATCCCTTGGATGAAGATTGAAATTTTGTTTTTTAAAAAAATAAATAAATAAATAAAGATCTTGAAGAAGAAAGCAAAAGAAAAATAAAAATGTGAAGAAAGCAAAAGAAGAAAGAAATAATAACCTTTTTACGAAGATTTGAATACCCAAAATAAGAAAAAAAAAAGAAATTAAAAGATTGGTACGAAGGTGATTGGTCACTAATGTTGCATATTTAGTATCATATTTCCATACTTATTATAGAATAAAAGCCTGCATTGTCCTAATTAATTTTTAATTTATTTGCAGGCCCAATCTTTAAGGAGATGAAGAGAAATGAGCCCAAAGCTCACCAAAATTCTGAATTAAATCAGAATTAATTCGCACTAAGTAAATCAGGGCAAAATCAAGAGGTGGAAAACCGGTTGAGAAGAATCTCTCAGAATCGATCGGTTAAAGCCAAGAATCCAAGGCCATTTCGTCAGAATCCGGGACTCAAACTGAAAAACCAACTCCAGATAAAGTCAGAGGGCGAAACCAGGGCAACCCACCAACAGGGTGTGGCCACCTGGCCACACCCTGGCCGCGGAAATGCGGCCCAAGCCGCGTTTCCATGGCAAGGTTGGGGAGTTAGGGGGAGCGTTTGCTCCCCCGATCTCCCCGGGATCCCCCTCGTGTGGGTTTTGCCTATAAAAGGACCATTCTTTGAGCTGAAAATGGACGACCATGCAGAGTTAGAATTTAGACTAGTTTTTCATTTCTTAGTTTAGATTTTTATTTTTCTTGTTCATGTAATTTTAGTTTTTACTTATAATTCAGAGGAGATCGACTTTCATCGAAGAACAAGAATGAAGCTTGAGCTAAAAGTGACAATGGTGTAAGGTTTATTTCTTTTCTTTGATCGTTATGAAATCGAATCGATGTTCTTTCTTCGTATGTACTTCTTTTTAGTTTTGTTCTTCTTCTTCTTTTTTACTTCACTTTTCTTTTTGGTACAACTGTCTTCCAAGTGAGTCTAAAGCATCGAAAGAGCCTTGCTTTTGCGAGTGCCACTGATAGCTCATGACGATGGAATTGTGAGTCTCTCTGTATCATTTCATGCTTGAGTATCTTGATGATGTAATGTGGAAGAGACCAAAAATCGACTCTTATAGGCTATGCGCTGATTGCCTCCACTTCATGGTAACATCGCAGCTAAAGATTCAAGGTAAGCTTTTGGTGAAAAGAAGGTGAGTAATTATTTTTATTTCTTTTCTTTCATTCCTGTAAATTAAATCACCAACATTACCTCTTCCAAATCACTCCTTTGTAAATAATCATTTGTACATAATCGCTTTCGCAGTTTTCTGATTTTTTCCACCTTCTTCATCTCTCATTTTCTTCTAACTTTAACATAATTCTTTTCCATTTTCTAACTTAAAAACAGAGAAGAACTCTCGTTTTATTTTCATAAAGATTTCAATAAAGAACTTAAACGCTTCTATCGCAAAACTCTCCCTGTGGATCACGACCCGCATAGCCACTTGCTATAGCGGTAAGAATTGAGCACTTGCACATCTTCATTCTAAATCTGAAATTCTGTATTTTTATGTGCAGGTTTTGCCTCAATCAGAAGGGAAGAGGAAGATGAACCAGTGAACTTATTTTTTATCGTCGCCTTGTTGTCTCTCTCCTCCAAGCGATGCTGAAACAAAAGAAGCTAATAAAAGAAAAGAGATGACTTCATGGAATCAAATATGAAAGAAAAGAATAGCAAAAAAATAAAGAGAAATTAAAGAAAAATTTAGACTGAACGCCGCAAGATCGTGAAGAAGAATTCTGAATTTTATTCCATAAGCATCAAATACAAAGCTCTTGACCTCTCTAATGTCGCATTATAACGCTTAAAACTTTCTTTTTCTAGCTTTTGAGCCCTCTCATGTCCTTTCATCTCTCAATGAATACAGGTATTTATAGGAAAAATAATGATAAGGGAGAGTATAGGGAGATAGGAAGAGTTGGCTATTTTTGAATTTCAATCTTCCCCTATCTCCAAACTGGATTTATCCAGAATTCTGTTCTTCAGCTTGATGGAGTGTTGATTGCTGAATATTGCTTAACAGATGATAGAATTTGAAACAATGATCAACATAAGAGTTGTAACCCTTTAAATCTTCTTTCTAGATCATCTTTAATCATAGATTTAAGATTCGATAACGAAAGTTATGATTCAAATAGTAAAATGTATCCAGTCAGAATCTGAGTCAAACTTGCTTCATCCCATCCGTTGATCTTCTCTGTATTTGATATTATCCTCGAGTGATCTTTAGCTAACCAAAATGAATTTATAGAAATCTGAATTTTACCAGTTTCTATTTGGTGTTATCTTTCTGATTTGCTCTGATCTTCAGCTGAATATTTTCCCGAATTTTTGATTTGTTCTAACTAGATTTGGGATCATCCTCAGCTAACCAAATAGATCTAGTTAAATCTGATTTTAACTGGTATTTATTTGGCTTAATCCTCTTTCTCTTCATTATTATCTTCTAAAATAGATATTTAAGACAAAAAAATTAGCAGTTTTATTACACGATAAATGTAAGAGTGTAATGAAAAGAATGCAAAATATGTGTACGATCACACCCCCACACCTATCTTTTGCTTGTCCTCGAGCAAAACAAAACTAACCTAAGATTTTTTATTGGACCACTTTGCAGGTCACTCGATTGCACTTAGCATGTGCAACAAGCCTATAAACCTCTAGGTTACCTTAGAGGAGGAGTTGTAGTCTCTTGAGGGTTTTCAGTGGATTACACCCACAAAATCCATAAAGAAACGAAATAATTTGTTAGTATTTTTGAAAATACATTTTGAAAAGAAGAGAAACTATTTGAAGTGTTTTTACAAATATTAAGCAACTTGTAAGTTATAAGAGTATCTTTATTCATCCCTAGACTTAGCCTCTATTCAAATATTTGTTATCAATTAAGGTTAGGAATAAAATTATATTCTCATCTAGTCTATTATTTTATCCCAAGTCATATGCATCTTATGACCGTGAATATTTTGACTAAGGGTTCTTCAACTCTAACTCTTATGCTTATTTGTATTATTTGTATATATAAGGGTAGTAATATTTCTTAGCTTTCTTAGACTTTCTAATTTACCCATGTAATGAGCCTTAGTCGGTGACTCCCAAACCGGACGGTTTTAGGGCACCGGGTGAGAAAACACCCCAAGGACTTAGGACTCAAGCAAATAAGGCCACAAAATTAAGGATTTATTTGGTGATATGAACCACTTTTAGGCGTGAATAATCATGCTATATGAGGCACAAAAATCTAGCTTAATCAGAGGATTCTTATTATATATAATATATATATTTTTCTTCTTTTCTTTTTTTTTTGAAGGCATAAGAATCTTTGTTTTTGAACCCTAAGAATGTAAGTACATAAAAGATGCATATTTTATCAAGGTAAAAATCAAGACTGGATTACTTTTTCAATTTTTTCTTCCTATCTCTAGAAATTAAACAAATATTCTTATTTCAACCAAGTATAAGAAATCCTAATTATGGTTCTCTTATTCCTTAAAATTAACTTAATTTCTTGCAAAAATAAGTCAAAGTATTATTTTTCTTTTCAAAAAGTTTTTTTTGGTAACAAAGAAATTTTTTTATGTATATATTTTTAATCTTTATTATTATTATTATTTTCTTTTTAGAAAACCTATGTAAACCCTCCCCACACTTATCTCATGCATTGTCCTCAATGTATGAATGGATGCATAACATGCTACAAATGTAAGAATGTGAAGGGTAGGTAGTACCTGATGAGGACGAGTGGATGTCATTCATCATTGTCTAGTTAAGAGGAAAAAAATACAAAAACTATAATACATAAATGGATCCCTAATATATAGAGATCAATCCTGATAAACAGGATCTTCCAGAAGGATTTCCTCCACTTCAGGGCTCAGATACTCACGGTATGATTTTAAACGATGGCCATTTACTTGAAAAGTGGTACCATCCGTGGTATTGTGGACCTCAACTGCACCATGTGAGTGTACCTTATCAACAATGTATGGACCGGTCCAACGAGATTTCAGCTTTCCTGGAAAGATGTAGACGGGAATTGTACATCAAGACTTTTTGCCGTGGTTGAAATTCCTTCCCAGTTATGATCCTATCATGCATAATCTTCATACGATCCTTATTCCGTTTTGAACAGTCATATGCATCATTCCTTATCTCTTCAAGCTCATCTAGTTGAAGTTTCCTAGACTCTTTTGCTTGTCTAGATCAAAATTTAGGCGTTTGATTGCCCAGTATGCTTTATGTTCTAACTCGACAGGAAGATCACAAGCCTTGCCATAAACTAACCTATATGGAGACATTCCATTAGGAGTTTTGAATGCAGTTCTATATGCCCATAAGGCATCAGTCAGGCGAAGAGACCAATCATTTCTAGAGGTGTTCACAGTTTTCTTTAAAATGGTCTTGATGGCTTGATTGGAAACTTCTACTTGGCCATTAGTCTGTGGGTGGTAAGGGGTGGCTACTCTATGATTGATGCAATATTTTCTCATTAAGCCTTCAAATGTACGATTGCAGAAATGTTTTCCACCATCGCTGATGATTGCATGAGGAAAGTCAAAATGAGAGAATACATTCTCAAGAAGTTTACCACAACTTTGTGGTCATTGGTTTTACATGCTACCGACTCTATCCATTTAGAGACGTAGTCAACTGCTACAAGGATATATTGGTATCCACGGGATATAGGAAAGGGACCCATGAAGTCAATGCCCCAAACATTGAAGATTTCGACAACTAAGATCGGGTTTAACAGCATTTCATTCCGGCATGCAATCTTCCCTAATCGTTGACAACGATCACATGATTGACAATAGATATGAGCGTCACGAAATAGAGTGGGCCAATAAAAACCACATTGCAAAATTTTTGCAGCTGTTTTCTTCTCACTAAAATGACCTCCACAGGCTTGGTCATGGCAAAATGAAAGGATGCTCCTAAATCTGAGTCAGGAATGCAGCGTCGAATGATCTGATCGGGACAGTACTTGAACAAGTATAGTTCATCCCAGAAGAACCATTTGATCTTAGCTAAGAAACACAATCGTTCTTGCTTGGTCCATGAATTGGCCATCTGTTCCGTGATAAGATAATTCACAATGTCAGCATATCACGGGACAATTGAAGAGGAGACGGACATTAACTGCTCATAAGGAAATGTCTCAAGGACAGGTAGTGAGTCGGACACAGATTCGACCACAATCCTAGACAAATGATCTGCTACAACATTCTCAGCTCCCTTTTTATCATGAATTTGTAAGTCAATTTCCTGTAGGAGTAAGATCCAACGGATTAAACGGGCTTTAGCATCTTTTTTCATGAGAAGGTACTTTAAAGCTGCATGATCGGTGTAGATTAGGACCTTAGAAACTATAAGGTATGGACGGAATTTGTCAAGAGTGAAAACGACTGCTAACAACTCTTTTTCAGTGATGGAATAATTCAGTTGGGCATCATTAAGAGTCTTACTGGCATAGCAAATGACATGAGGAAGTTTATCACTCGTTGGCCTAGGACAACCCCTACAGCATAGTCAGAAGCGTCACACATCACCTCAAATGGGAGATTCCAATCAGGTGGTCGGATGATGGGTGCCATGGTTAACTCGGTCTTTAGCCTTTCAAAGGCTTCCAAACAAGAAGGGGTGAACTCAAAAGGAATATCCTTTGCTAGAAGATCACAAAGAGGTTTGGAGATTTTGGAAAAATCTTTGATAAAGCGGCGGTAAAATCCAGCATGGCCTAGGAACAATCGCACCTCTCGAATAGTTCTAGGAGGTGGTAATTTGGTGATTAGTTCTACCTTAGCTTTATCAACCTCTATACCTCTATCAGAAACAATGTGTCCTAAGACAATCCCAGATTTCACCATGAAATAGCACTTTTCCCAATTAAGAACTAGGTTCTTCTCCTTGCATCTTATCAATACCAATGATAGATGATATAAACCCTCATCAAAAGTAGACCCAAAGGCAGAGAAGTCATCCATGAAAACCTCTAGAAATCGCTCAACCATATCTGAAAAGATGCTCAACATACACCGTGAAAAGTAGCCGGTGCATTGCATAGCCCAAAGGGCATGCGACGATATGCAAATGTGCCAAACGGATATGTGAATGTCGTTTTCTCTTAGTCCTCACGAGCAATGTGGATTTGGTTATATCCTGAATAACCATCGAGGAAGGAATAGTATGCGTGACCGGTTATACGTTCTAACATTTGGTCGATGAAAGGCAGAGGAAAATGATCTTTCCTAATCATGGAGTTGAGTTTTCTATAGTCTATGCACACTGCCAACCAGTTTGAATACGAGTTAGAACCAACTCATTGTTCTCATTAGTAACAACTGTGACTCCGGACCTTTTTGGGTACAACTTATATTGGACTAACCCACTAACTATCAGAGATAGGGTAAATGATGCCCGCATCTAATAATTTTATTATCTTCGCTCTCACCACCTCTTTCAAAACAGGGTTTAAATGCCTCTGTGGTTCTCTCGAGGTCTTGACATTCTCTTCAAGATGAATTTGGTGTATTACCACAGAGGGGTTAATCCCCTTGATGTCTGCTATGGTCCATCCTATGGCTTCCTTATGTTCCTCAAGAACATCTAGAAACTTTTCTTCTTGGTCCTTATCTAAATGAGATGATATGATTACAGGCAAGGTTTCTAACTTACCTAGGAAGGCATACTTCAATGTGTCAGGTAAAGGTTTGAGCTCCAACTTGGGAGGCTCAACGATTGATGGAACAGGAACAGATGTTGACTGTGGTGAGAGTTCTACCTTAGGCCTCCATAGGTTGGTGTCCATGATGGGGACAGAATCTAACAATGCGTTCACCTCTTCTATAGACTCCTCAATATCAAAATTCATTCTAAAATGGGCCAAGCATTTCTCCAAGGGGTCTTCATAGCAAGACTCCTCAAAGGTGTGATTGACCGATACATCAATCATGTTGATCTCCTCATGATCGTCCATTACATATGGTTGGGAACTAGTATGGAAAACGTTTAGCTCAACTGTCATATTCCCAAATGACAAGTCATGACTCCATTCCTACATCTAATAACAGCATCAGTAGTAGTAAGGAATGGTCTCCCAAAAATCACAGGGGAGTGATTGCTTAGATCTCTAACTGGTTCAGTGTCTAAGACCACAAAGTCAGCAGGAAAATAGAATTCGTCGACCTTTAAAATAGCATCCTCAATAATTCCCTTGGGGACCTTAACTGACCTATCTCTAGAAGCAATGTAAGATTAGTGAGTTGTAGCTCCTCTAAACCTAATTGTTTATACACAGAATAGGGTAAAAAGTTTACATTTGCCCTAAATCTAGTAGACACCGATCCATAACCTGATCTCCTATCTTAATAGAAATAGTTGGACTCCCTGGATCCTCATATTTGGTGCAATGGGTTGCTGGATGAGACATGATGCTTGTGTAGCAAATGCAGCTTCACGAGGCATAGAACTTTTCCTCTTGACCGTGGTTAGGTCTTTTAGAAATTTAGCATATGAAGGTATCTGATTAATGGCATCCAAGAACGGAATATTGATTTGGACGTTTTTGAAAACTTTCAAAATTCCCTCACAGTGATTTTCTTCCTAGCTGGTTGAAGATGTTAAGGAAATGGGGCTTTGGGCACAAAGATTTATCTTGATTGTCAACAATAACTTGATCATCTTTCTTTATTGACTCATTTGTTCCTTTTTTTTCATTTTCTTTTACAATATTAGGATTGTTTGGTGGATCTTGGACTTGGTTGTCCACTCTCTTGCCTGACCGTAAAGTGTGGATGAATTGGACTTGACGGTTTGAATCTGAACTAATTTCAAACTGGCCTGTTAGAGTATTTTGAGGAGCAGGTTGTCCTCTCGGGTTGGGCACAGTTTGACTAGGGAAATGTCCTTTCTCTCTCTCCCTAACAGTTGCAGCTAACTGTTCTATCTGAACCTCGAGCCTGGCTATTATCTGATCCTGATTGTGACACATTTGGGCTTGAGTTTGATTAGTTATTAGTTGGCTCTGCATGAATTGTTGGAGAGTGTCCTCTAAAGATGGTTTTCTTTGATTGGGAGGGACATATGGAGGAACAAATAGTGTTGTATTGAATTGATTTCCCTTGTGAAATTGATTATTAGAAGATGGTCCTTGAAATGATGATGATCCACCATATCCTTGTCCTTGAGGAGACTTCTATGAAAGGTTGGGATGATTCCGCCATCCCGGATTGTATGTTTCACTAAATGGATTGTTGTTGGGATTAGGCTTGCGAAATGTATTGAGTACATTTGCTTGCTCCGCTTTGATAATTGGCAACCCGGGGCATTGTTCAACCAAGTGGTCTTGGCTATCACAAAGGGCACAAATGGAGACACCACTGGCTTGGATGTTTCGGGAGCTGAAGATTGTGCTCCCTTGCTCAATTTTAATGCTTCAAGTCTTCGTACTACTGATGTCAATTTGACATCACTCTCAAAATTAGGGTTGACTTTATGTATACCACCCTTGTTAGTGGCAGTTGAGGTTGTAAGTTGCTTATTATCAGCACTAACAGGCTCCCATTCTAGAGTATTTTCTGCTACCTCTTCAAAGAATTGCCATGCATCATCGGCCGTTTTGCTCTTGAATGTTCCATTGCAAAGGGATTCAATCATGGTCTTATTCGAGTAGTATTTCATAAAGAATTTGAATCAAACGGATCTTTTCGAATCATGGGACATCAAGTAAAAGATCCTTGAATCTTTCAAAATATGTGAAGAATGTCTCCCTTGAAGTTGATGGAAGGTGTTGAGGGCTTGACGTATGGTAGCAGTTTTCTGCTTAGAATAGAACTTCCTATAGAAGGCTTTGGCTAATCCTATCCAAGTAGAAATTGAACCCGGTTGGAGACAAAGAAGCAAAGATTTGGCTCTTTCTTTTAGAGAAAATGGGAATAACCTAAGTTTTAGGGATTCTTTTGTCATTTGATGATACTTCATGGTCCCACAAATATCCTCAAATTCCCTAACGTGTTGATATAGGTTCTCATTTGTCAATCCCCGAAAGACTAGAAGCATTTGTATCATCTCGGATTTAATCTCAAAATTTGCCGTAAGGGCTGGCAAGGTGATACAGGAAGGTTGGGTGAATCTTGTAGGATACACGTAATCCTTTAAGATCATTTGTTTGGTTTCATTAGTGTCACCCATTGTTGCAGTAGATTCAGAAACAATAATAGATTCTAATTGACCCTTAATACAAACCCACTTTCGCATAAATCAGGGTACTGCCCTGATGAAGGATTTTCTAAATCCTAGATAAGATTACACACAAGATGACTCAATCAATCAATTGCAATCAAGTATTTTTTATCTTGAATTTAATTTAAAGGTAATCAGTTTTTTCACTAATCTTAAGAGAATAGAATTCTCCCTAGTTAGACAGCTCCTAACTGGGTTGGAAGGATAGTGGGTTTACTGGTTAAAACCCGTCAAACAAGCGATTCGGCTCTCCCCCCAGGCTGGGTACTTACTAAATTCAGCCACCCTTTCTTAGATAGGAAAGTTCCTCGGTCCTTCTTCGAGGCCAGGCACCGCCGCAATGGCTAAGTCACCCTTTCTAGATAAGAAAGCCCTCTTTCGCGAGCTTGAAAGTGTTCACCAGAGTCTTCCCAAAATAGTTCCACTTAAATGAGCTCGAAATCCTAATGGCTGAGTTCTAATTGATTTTAAATTAGTTCAAGCTTGGAAAAAAAACTTATATGCGGTTGTGATTTTTAAGCTAAGGAACGGGTGATGAAATCCCGACCTTATGTGAGGGGATAGCTCTTAAGATCTTTTTATGCAAGTATGCACTAATACAGCACAAAATTCAATCAATAAGCACCTCTAAAACCCCACTGACAAGAGGTTCGTGGGTAGAGTTAGAAAATACTAACCTTTCCGGCGACTCTGAAGCAAGCAAGTTTTTATTTATTTTTATTTTAGCAAAGCAATATGTCATAAGCAAGCAAGCTTCTTCTTGTTGTGCAAGTCTTTTTTTGTTCATGAAATATCCCTGCAAAAGAAAATTTGAAAATAAATCTTAGGGATGAAAAGAAAAATAATGAAAAGAATTCTGAATTTTTTTAATTTTTGATAATTTTTTAATAATTTTTTAATTTTTTTAAATTTTAAACTAGAAAAAGATTAGATGTTGATTTTTCAAAACCAAAAATTTTCAAAAGTCCCCGGCAACGGCGCCAAAAACTGTTCGCGATTCGAAATTCATGAAAAACTCCATCGTTGTTGAATCACGTATAAGTTATAAAACCTAAACTTACTAAAATCTTTTTGGCAAAGTGTGTAGTGGCAAGTATAGGATCGAATCCACAGAGACTTGTTCTTGAAATTTTAGTTATTAAAAATCTCACTTTTATCTTATTCTAGTTGAGAATCCCTTGGATGAAGATTGGAATTTTGTTTTTTTAAAAATAAATAAATAAATAAAGATCTTGAAGAAGAAAGCAAAAGAAAAATAAAAATATGAGGAAAGCAAAAGAAGAAAGAAATACTAACCTTTTTGTGAAGATTTGAATACCCAAAATAAGAAAAAAAAGAAATTAAAAGATTGGTACGAAGGGAAGAGGAAGATGAACCAATAAACTTATTTCTTATCGTTGCCTTGTTGTCTCTCACCTCCAAGTGATGCTGAAACAAAAGAAGTTAATAAAAGAAAAGAGATGACTTCATGGAATCAAATATGAAAGAAAAGAATAGCAAAAAAATAAAGAGAAAATTAAAGAAAAATTTGACTGAATGCCGCAAGATCGTGAAGAAGAATTCTGAATTTTATTCCATAAGCATCAAATACAAAGCTCTTGACCTCTCCAATCTCGCATTACAATGCTCAAAACTTTCTTTTCTAGCTTTTGAGCCCTCTCGTGTCCTCTCATCTTTCAATGAATATAGGTATTTATAGGAAAAATAATGATAAGGGAGAGTGTAGGGAGATAGGAAGAGTTGGCTATTTTTGAATTTTAATCTTCCCCTTATCTCCAAACTGGATTTATCCAGAATTCTGTTCTGCAGCTTGATGGAGTGTTGATTGCTGAATATTACTTAACAGGTGATAGAATTTAAAACATAATCAACATACGAGTTGTAGCCCTTTAAATCTTCTTTCTAGATCATCTTGAATCATCAGATTTGAGATTCGTAGAGAAAGTTATGATTCAAATAGTAAAATGTATCTAGTCAGATTCTGAGTCAAACTTGCTTCATCCCATCGGTTGATCTTCTCTATATTTGATATTATCTTCGGTTGATTTTTAGCTAACCAAAATGGATTTATGGAAATCTGAATTTTATCAGTTTTTATTTGGTGTTATCTTTCTAATTTGCTCTGATCTTCAGCTGAATATTTTCCCCAATCCTTGATTTATTCTGATTAGATCTTGGATCATCCTCAGCTAATCAAATAGATCCAGTTAAATCTGATTTTAACTGAAATTTATTTAGTTTAATCTCTTTCTTTTCATTATTATCTTCTGTAAAATAAATATTTAAGACAAGAAAATTAGCAGTTTTATTACACGATAAATGTAGGAGTGTAATGAAAAGAATGCAAAATATGTGTACGATCACCCGAGTTATGTGTTTTGATGATAACGGACCATATAAAAGCTATTTGGTACTAATAGAAGTACAACAATGAATTTCAGGTTGATACATGTATTGATGGCTCAAGAGTTCTCAAGCATGGGATATTAGGGTCTAACTCAAACGTTACTCAACATCAACTATTAGAGATTCCTGCTTGTAGACTCATATAGTTTGTTTTGTTTAAGAATAGTATAT
Organism: Agave tequilana; assembly: GCA_038442645.1. Classification (NCBI taxonomy): domain Eukaryota; kingdom Viridiplantae; phylum Streptophyta; class Magnoliopsida; order Asparagales; family Asparagaceae; genus Agave; species Agave tequilana. The sequence continues at coordinate 65,781 of JAVJIF010033436.1, forward strand.
ACATTTGAAGCTCAACTATACACACACACAAATTCAGTACGTTTAGTTTTAGTTAACCGGTTTTGGATTTCAAGTACATATATTGGGTTTTGGATTTGAACCAGTTTTAATTCTGCTGATCTGCTCGACACCCTTTTACATTTCCTATCATAACTTTTTATTATTATATTCAAATAATATGATTTAACTTACATTTCAAAGCTAACTTTTAGATCTAAATTTCTTATTTAATAATCATTTTTAGATTCAAATGTTAAAGATGTCAAATATTTAGTTGAACTCTATTCTTGATCTGAAAACAGCTTAGAGTTTCTGATTTGACACATATCAGTTTTTTATTAATAAGTTTCTAATTCAAAATGATATTGAGTTCATTCTAGTTGCATTATAAATAAAACTTAAATATTTACAAATTATTCCTATATACCTAATTCTGAATTCGGACGTTTGTAGCCTGAAAAATGTGCTCAAAGTTGACCAATATGTCAGATTGGCAGTAATGGCTAATTTTCTGGAGGCTGATTTTTAACATGGTTTTAAAACGTGTTTAAGTTTAAAAAAAATGTGGTTAGCAGTATTAGAGGATCAATTTCTTCCTCTTTTATTCAGGTAAAAGTTTTCTTTATTTACTCTTCCTTAATCTTATATAAAATAGTCATTAGGGTAGAGGTTTTCACAACAACAAATTCAAAGATCAAAAGTTTTGAGTTTTCTTGAGAAAGCTTTTATTTAAGTTTTGGGCTATTATTTTTAAAAGTTTTCTAAAGGTATTTGCTTCTTAAAATCTCTCTTCTATTTTTATATCACTTATAAAGCCTTGAACTTCAATCTTATATATTATTCTCTAGGGTTCTTGAAAGAAGTATTTTCAAGAGAGAGTTTTTGGTTTTTTGATCATCCAGTGCATATTGTAATTATTGTTACGCTACATCTGGACTAGAGGAGTGCGTTGGGAGTTGTGTACTCCATAGTGATTGTAATTCCTTTGGTGAAAAGTTCCAGTGGATTGGAAATCCTTCACGGTGGTGAAGGCGGGGACGTAGAGCGGTGGCTCGAACCTCGAAACAAATCTCTTTGTTTGCGATTGATTTCTTTTCTCTCTTATCTACTTTATTTTCATTTATCTATTGTCGATCTATACTCTTACAACAAGATTGCATTGAGCACCTCGAACTCTTATCTAGAGGAATCATGAGGAAGAAGTTCAGAACTCTTCACAGGGCATACGATTTCTAATCTTGTTTTGAGTAATTGTTTGCATCATATCATTTTTATTTTGCATTAGATTTTGAATTAATTAGCCTTACACCTATTCACCTATATTCACCCCCTTCTAGGTGTAATTTTAATTGGTATCAGAGTAAGGTCTCTAGTTTTTGGCTTAACATTCTTTGAGAGATCCTAATTTGCCAATTTTTATATAAAATTCTTCATCCTTCCACTAGTAAATATTGCCGACAATATTAGGACCCCTCCTAAGTTTGATGGTTTTAACTTTCCCATAGGGAAAGTTAGGATGACCGTATTTTTGCAATCCCTAGGATGCTGGGTTGCAAAGGCCGTGACCAAATCCTATAGTGCACCCACCAGTGAGAAGGCCGGTTGGTCCGATCTCGCCTCCAAGGAATATGAGGCTAATTCAAAGGCTCAAAATGCCTTGCTTTTAGCGTTGAATGAGGATGACATGACAAGGGTCATTCGTTGCAAATCCGCCTATGAGATTTGACAACACTTATTGGTCACTCATGAGGGAACTTCACAAGTCAAGAGAGCTAAAATTGATCTCTTGCGTTCCCAATATGAAAACTTTAAAATGCATGAAAATGAGTCTATTGATGACATGATTACGAAGTTTACTAAAATAACTAATGGTCTTGCTTCTCTAGGTGTTGAAATCAATAATGTCAAAAGATCTGGAATGTCATTCGCGCACTTTCACCTCTTGAGAAGTCAAAGCTACCACATTGAAGGAGTTGAAAGATAAAGATGAGATGGAGCTCATTGGTCTTATCGGCAACCTTAAGACCCATGAGATGGAGAAAGCGGCAAGAGAAGAAATGGTGCCACAAAAGACGAAGACGATCGCATTCCAGTCTACTCCCGCCATCCCCGACGATGAAGAAGAAGAAGAAGAAGAAAAGCTATCTCTCCTCGTAAGAAATGTTATAAGAGCATACAACAAGGAAAAATACAACCATAGGAGACGACGGCAAGGAAAGGTGGAAAAGAAAATCATTTGCTTCAACTATCAGAAATCCGGATATATCGTGGCTGAATGTCCAGATTTCAGTAACAAGGTATCATATTCTATCAAGCAAAAGAAGCCATTTATGAAGAAAGCTCTCAAAGCCACTTGGGATTCAGAAAGTGATCCGAAGAGGAGGTGGATACTACAAACGTGTGTTTCATGGCAAACACACCCAAGGTAAATTCTGAACCTTTTTTGATAATAGTGGAGTAACTCAAGAGGATTTATTAAATGCTTTTGTAGAACTTTCAAATAGTTATGATTCTTTAAAGAAAAATTGCCTAACAATGAAAAAAGAAATTGAAGTTCTTCAAAACAAAGTTATTATTCTTTCCACAGAAAAAGATGATTTGTCTTCCACTCTTTTTATCAACACAAAGTGACTTTGATGCATACAAGATTTCATGTAAAGCTAAGTTTTCCAAGATTGATAAAAATAAAATTTCTATCTTAAAAACTAAAGTCAACAATTTGGGAAATGTTTTAAAGATGTAAGTTTAACAAAGCTAAACTAGAAGACATGTTTTCAAGGAAAAATTCTTCGAAGAAACACATTCATACTGCTCATGCTCACACACACACGCACCAAGCATGATCATACACCACATGTTCACCATGCTCATAAACCACATGTTCATCATGCACATCATGCTTTCAAGTATAGAAGATTTTATAAATGTACTTATTGTAGCCGAAATGGTCATCTAGCTAAATTTTGTTATGATCATATAAATGGTACTAATAATCATGTTTAGTTTAGGAAAGGTGCTAACCCCCATGGACCCAATAAGATATGGGTACCAAAATCCACCCCTACTATATTTGATTAGTTGTGGGCTCTCACTTAACGTGAGAGTAATAGTGCCTTGATGGTGGATGCATTTGAGCTTAATGGACACTACATTAGATGCATCACTTTCAAGGATGTTTGGTTGGAGGACCACCTTGGTTTGGAGACTAAGAGATTACCCTATTGATTTTGGTAACAATCTCTAACTCCTATTTTATTCACATGCTTTCATATAAATATTTTTAACATGTTTTGCTTTCAATGCTCATTATGATTGATCATGTTTAGATTCATGTTTTGGTTTATGTGCTTGGGTTTAAACTTCATGATTTTGAATACTTGTTTAAATATAGTTTTCATTAAAACTTGTGTATATATTTGTACAAGTAGTGAGCTACACTTGGTTATTATGTGTTTGTACTTCATTACTCACTTGTACTCATTACATGTACTTACATAGCCTAGTTTTGATGATTCTCTCATTTACATTTGTATTTTCTATTTTTGCGCATGGTTTTATGATAATGTGTTAGCTTCATGTATATGTTACTTTTGTCAAAACTAATAGACATACATGTACATCCTTAAGCCACTCGCCTTCATGCAATATATTGTTGTGGACTCGTTTATGTTTGGATATGTATGTATACTCTAGTTTATACAAAACATACATATGTCTTGAAGTTTATTTTGTTTTGATAAAAATTAAACTTTTATGTTTTCATATTTGTAAAGGAATTTGATTTGAGCTTAAATGCCTTATTTTCATGATTTTATTGATTACATGATTCTTACACTTTATATTTGGTGTTTACTCATGACTTTATTTTCATGAGGATATTTGTGCTTTTATAGACTTTGAGTGTTAATTATTGTGTGACTTTCATGTTTTCATAGGATATATGATTTGGTTTCATGTCTTGAAGAATTTCATACTAGTTTTTAAAACTATCTTTAAATCTGGTTTCGTATTCTTCAAATGGTAGTGGTTTTCATCTATGCTAAAATATTTTCAACTATTTTGAAAATCCTACCTTCTAAGGGCGGTTGGATGGGCGACCATGCCTTGTATACCCTTATTGAATCTCTTTTAAACTTGTGCATGAATAGGGTGGTAGGTATGGGTTATACACTTGATTCTCATTATATTTCAATTGGTATCAAACTTGATATTTCATATTTTGTATACTCATATGTGTTTTTCTATATATGTATGCCTCATATTTCAATTAGTATATCCATATATACATATATATGATTTGATTGTGCTTGTTTCACATGTCTTTACATTTTTTTTGAAAAGCAAATTATGTTTGCTAAGCTTGATGTAGTTCATCATGTCAATTATTTTTAACTAGTATCTATTACAAGCTTATACATTGTTTCTTTTAGTATTTCATAAAGGGGGAGAAATTCTTGTTTTTAAATCAGTTTTATGTAAAATTGGTATTGGTTGTATTTTCAATTTGTATCAGTTTTATTTTCAACTTGGTGTCTTACTCCCACCATTTATGATGCAAAATACTTTGGTTTGCTATATGCTAACATTTTTAATATTAGTATCAATGATCTTAAATTGGTATTATTTACTATTTGGTATCTTTATTGCAAAATAATTTTAGTGTTTATCCAAAAATTTGATTTTTACTTAAATTAGTCTTAATATTTGTTAATTGGTATCAAAAATTTTTAAAAATTGGTATCAATATTTTTCAATTGGTATCAATATGTTTATCAAAATTTTTAAATTGATATAAAAAAACTTAAGTTTTGATCTTTAAGATTTGGTGATATGACAATTGATTGTTTTTTCTTAGCCCCTTAGTTGATGAATTGACAAAAGGAAAGAGATATATGAGTTTATGTATACATATATGCATGTTTATATCTTGTTTATGCATATATTATTTGTTGGTTGTTTCCTAACCCTTTTTGATGTATGACAAAAAGGGGAAGAAGTATTTGTGGTTTCATATTTTGGTTTCATGTGTTGTACATGTTTATCTCATATATATATTTTTATATGTTCATGTTTCATATTTTATACTTGATAATAAAGCATCTTTTGAGGGAGAGTTTTTACCTCCTTCCTATATCTTGTTACAGCTTATATATTTTGTCATCATCAAAAAGGGGGAGATTGTTGGCCCAAAGATTACAATCCCTGAGTTATGTGTTTTGATAATAACAAACTATATAAAAGCTATTTAGTACTAATAGAAGTTCAAGAATGAATTTCAGGTTGATACATGTATTGATGGCTCAAGAGTTCTCAAGCATGAGATATTAGGGTCTAATTCAAACGTTACTCAACTTCAACTATTAGAGATTCCTGCTTGTAGACTCATATAGTTTATTTTGTTTAAGAATAGTATATACATTTGAAGCTCAAATACATACACACAAATTCAGTACGTTTGGTTTTTGATTTAACCAGTTTTAGATTTCAAGTACATATATCGAGTTTTGGATTTGAACCAGTTTTAGTTCTGCTGATATACTTGACACCCTTTTACATTTCCTATCATAACTTTTTATTATTATATTCAAATAAAATGATTTAACTTGCATTTCAAAGCTAACTTTTAGATCTAAATTCTTATTTTATAATCATTTTCAGATTCAAATGTTAAAGATGTCAAATATTTGATTGAACTCTATTCTTGTTCTGAAAAAAGCTTACAGTTTCTGATTTGATACCTGTCAGTTTTTTATTGATAACTTTCTTATTCAAAAATGATATTGAGTTGATTCTAGCTGCATTAAAAAGAAGACTTAAAGATTTACAAATCATTCCTATATAGCTAATTCTGAATTCGGATGTTTGCAGCCTGAAAATTGTACTCAAAGTTGACCAATCTGCCAGATTGACAGTAATGGCTAATTTTCTGGAGGCTGATTTTTAACATGGTTTTAAAACGTGTTTAAGTTTAAAAAAAAGTGGTTAGCTGTTTTAGAGGATCAATTTCTTTCTATTTTATTCAGGTAAAAGTTTTCTATGTTTATTCTTCCTTAATCCTTTATAAAGGGGTCATAGGGTAGAGGTTTTCACAACAACAAATTTAAAGATCAAAAGTTTTGAGTTTTTTTGAGAAAGAGCTTTTGTTTAAGTTTTGGGCTATTATTTCAAAAGTTTTCTGAAGTTTTTGGTTCTTAAAATCTCTCTTCTATTTTTATATCACTTACAAAACCTTGAGCTTCAATCTTATATATTATTCTCTAGGATTTTGTAAAGAAGTATTTTAAGAGAGAGTTTGTGGTCTTTTGATCATCCAGTGCTTATTGTAATTGTTGCTACGCTACCTCTGGACTAGAGGAGTGCGTTGGTGAGTTATGTACTCCATAGTGGTTGTAATTCTTTTGGTGAAAAGTTCTAGTGGATTGAAAATCCTTCACGGTGGTGAAGGCAGGGACGTAGAGCGGTGGCTGGAACCTCGAAACAAATCTCTTTGTTTGTGATTGATTTCTTGTCTCTCTTATCTACTTTATTTTCATTCATCTATTATCGATCTATACTCTTGCAACAAGATTGCATTGAGTACCTCAAACTCTTATCTAGAGGAATCACGAGGAAGAAGTTCAGAACCCTTCACAGGGCATACGGCTTCTAATCTTGGTTTGAGTGATCGTTTGTATCATATCATTTTTATTTTGTATTGGATTTTGAATTGATTCGCCTTACACCTATTCACCTCCCCTCTAGGTGTAATTTCAATAACACTCCTCTAGGAGAAACCTAGAGGTTTAAAGGCTTGTTGCATATGCTCAGTGCAATCACGTCACCTGCGAAAGTAGTGTAATAATTCTCTTATTTTTATTTTGCTCAGGACGAGCTAAAAGATAAGTGTGGGGGTGTGATTAGTCTCTAATATTGCATAATTTTTATCACATATGCATAGTTATTCTGTATAAAATTTTGTTAATAAAGCTTTACTTATTTGATCCTAGGTCTATGGCATGCAATGAAAAATAAGACCCTAAATCACCATTTAATGGGTGATTAAAGGCCTACCAAGTAGCTTTTGACCTTAGGGAGGAGAGTTTGTCAGCCCAGGGCATCAATCAACAAACCAGAAGATCCACCTGACAGGGGACAGGTGTGACCAGACGCAGCAGGCGGCTGGGTACGCGCCGCCCTGATAGGGCCACGAAAACTGGTCCGGGCTGAGTTTTCGCGACCGTACGGGCGCGACCGCGACCGTGCTTTGGGCCAGGGGTTGCCCCCTGGCCCCCTTTCTCCTGGTGCCTATAAATACCCCCTTTGGGGTCTTTCAGAAGAGATATCCAGGGTGCTTTAGGAGTTGTTATTATCTTGTTATTAGAAGTTGTAGTTATTTTTATTTCCTTCTTCTTCTAGTTTTAGTTTAGCCATTAGAGTGAAAGAGAGAGAGAGTGTGTGTAAAAGTTATATTTGAAGGGTGACAAGCTTATACAAGTAATTACTTCTCTTTCTTCTTTCCATTTACTTGTTGTTTTCATTTGCTTGTATCTCTTTGTTTTAGTGTAACTCGTTTTCTCTTTACCTCTTCTCTCTTGTTGTTTCGTCTACTGTCATGTCTAACTAACTCTTTCATTGCATGGCTAACTAACTACTAACCCACTAATCTCTAACAACTTGATTGATAATCCAAATGAGTCAATAGTGTCAAACAAGCCTTGTGCAAACGAGAGCTATGACATCTTAAGACGAGGGCTCTACCTCTAACTTACCAATAAGTATTAGCTCTCTTATATTTCATGCTTAACAATTTTTTGATGATCTATAGATTGTAAAATTGCTTGTCTTTGTAAGTAGAGATATTCCTATTAACTTTGAAGATACCATTAGTGCACTTGTGTCTTCCCTTATTCTCACCTTCAATTGGATCTTGATAAGGGAATGTTTAAGTTTTGCCGAGTAAAGTTAAAGGAAGGACTTTTATTCAGGCCCAACATGAATAGTTCCTAAGCATAAAGGTTATGCTTGCCTGTGATCCATCGTAAGGCTACATCTTCAAGAAGTTAGGGATTAGTGGGGGCACTTAATAGAAAGTTAGCCATGCATTTTTACCACTAAGAAAATCTACTTTTACAAACCAACAAACCAATTCAAATAATTCTTGAAACAATACATGTTTACATTTTCAAATTCTTTATTTGAAATAAAGAACCTTCTCTTTTCTTGAACAAAGAAGCCACATCAAGTTTTCATCGCTCTCTACTTGTAGATATGACTCGTATAACCACTTTGCTACTATGAAAGAATCGCAAAAATAATAACATCGAACCACACTCCTTTACTTATATTTGTGGATGCTTTTTGCCGATCAAGTGTTTCTCATTGTACTCCTTCAAAATTTAATAAAGTTTCTCCTTCTCCCATGGATGTACATACAATCTGTTTAATCGGTGGGACCACATTAAATTGCGTGTTGATTTTCTCTACTTCAGAATATCTTCTCATCTTCTTTTTCACATTGCACGGTAACTCAAACTTTCTATTTTTCCACTGCACTAATCCACAATAACTGGTATCATAGCATATCATCTCGTGGCAATAATTGGTATCAGAGCAAGGTCAACGTGAAGATGTCTGCAATCCAGTTTGATATTTAGAAGTTTGAAGGTGTCATTAATTTCATAGGTGACAGATTAGGATGAATGCCATTCTGACCCAGAGAAGGTTGAAGAAAGACTACTCGTGTAGGAGAAAAAGCATGAAAACTTAAAGGAAGAAACATGATAGGAATTGATTGAGAAGGCCTTGACGACGATTCAACTTTATTTGGTGGACAAAGTGTTGGATGAATTTTCTTTAGAGAAAATAACAATCTCGCTGTGAAAGTGACTTTAAGATCATTATTAAGAAGTCATTGGCAAATCAGTTTATTCTGAAGCATCATCTCTTTCTTCTCCATATGCATGAAGGTACACTTATCAAATCTTACATCGCAAAGTTTTCCTCTATTATTGATTGAGATAAACCTGCACACAGAAAAAATACAGAGTTTAGAGAAGTGCTAGGTTCTCAATCCAACCGCTATATCAAGTGGCTATGCGGGTTGTGATTCATAAGGAAGGACTGCGATGGAAGCTTTAAGTAAATATTTTTATTTTAGTTTACAAAAACAAGTTAAAAATTCTTTCTTCTCAGTTTTAAAAGAAAAGAAAATAAATCTAGGGTTAAGTTAGAAGAAAGTGAAAGATAGAAGAAGATGGTGATTGTGTAAATGGAAAAGAAAGTTGAACAAACAAATAAAAAGAGTAAAGAAAGAAGAGATGGTTTTTAAAGTGTTCTAAACTAAGTAATGAAAAGAAAGAAGGAAAACTAAAAATACTTATTTGCCTCTTTTGGCTGATGACTTACCTTGAATCGTTGGCATGTTTATCTTGATTCAGAGGCGATCAACGCATAGCCGTTAAGATCGAATTCAGTCCCCGTCCCTATTATATCATCAAGACTTCATCGAGCAAGTATGAAATGATATGAACATAAAAGAGGAATCCATCATCATACGTTATAGGTGCCACTTACAAAGGTAAGGCAATTCGGATGCTATGTGACTCACTTGGATTATAATCAAAATCAAAGAAGAAAAGTAAAAAGAGAAACATAAAATGTAAACTTTTGATTACATAAAAAAATAATGAAAGAAAGGAAAAAAGATTACATTAGTGTTACTCTCAACATAATTCTCTCTCATTTAACATGAATCTCGGTCTAATCTATGTTTAAAAAAGAAATAAAAAAATTACATTAAAAGAGAAAAAAGCCTAAGTTAAAAACTAAAAACAAAAATTAGCCTAAACTCTCTCCTCTGTGCTGCTAGTTTGCCTCTGAAGTTTGCAGTATTTATAGGCAAACATGGAAGGGGGAAAGTATAAGAAGATAGGAGAAGCAAAAACTCCCCATCTATTCCAACAGAGCCGCGAAAAGTCACAGATTCGCGGCCATGACTGGCTAAATGGGCAGATTCAGGGGCCATGGATCTTTCATGCTCTGATACACTTTTATCTTCGGTAGATTTCAGTTTGGGCTCTGATTTCTATCTGAACTTTGTTGATTCTTCATTTAATCGAATAGATTTCTAAAAATCTGATTTAACCGAACTGGTTTGGGACTATCTTCAGCTAACAAAGTAGATCCAGTTAAGTCTGGTTTTAACTTGTATTATTTGGTGTAATCTTCTCTCCCTTCATTAAGATAAGCTTGCAAAATTAAGACAACATAATTAGCTGGATTTATTACAGGATAAAAGTAGGAATGTAATAATATGTATGTAATAAACGTGTACAATCACACCCCCACACCTATCTTTTGCTCGTCCTCGAGCAAAACAAAAAAAAACTAACTATCCACTTTCGTAGGAATTATGATTGCACTTAATATGTGCAACAAGTCGTTAAACCTCTAGGTTTTCTCTAGAGGACGAGTTCTGTCTCGTGAGGGTTTTTAGTGAATTACTTCCACAAAATCTATAAAGAAAGAAAAATAAAGTTGTTAGTATTTTGAAAATGCATTTTTAAAAAAAGAAAAATTTTGAAGAATTTTTGCAAAAATTTAAGTAAGCTATAAGTTATAAGAGAAATAAACTTTTCATTCCTAAACTTATTCTCTATTCAAAAACTTATTATCAATCAAGGTAAGGAGTCAATGTATTTCTCATCTAGTTTATTATTTAACCTAAGTCATATGCACCTTCATGATCGTGAATATTTGACTCGAGATTATTCAACTCTAACTCATATGCCTTATTTTTATAAATTTTTTTTGTGGTACTATCCCTTAGTTCTTTTAGGCTTTCTAATCTACCCTTGTAACGAGCCTTAGGTCGGTGACTCTCAAGCCAGATGGTCTTAGGGCATCGGGTGAGAAAACACCCCAAGGACTTAAAGACTCGAGCAAACAAGGCCACAAAACTAAGGATTTTATTAATTATATGGACCATTTTTAGATGTGAATACTTATGCTTTATGAGGCACAAATACCTTGCTTAATCAGAGAATTTTTGACACATGTTTCTTCTTTTTTTTTTCTTTTTTTATGAGGCATAAGAACCTAAATGTGTGAGTGTATAAAGTATGTATATTTTATCAAGGTAAAATCAAAATTAAATTACTTTTTCAATTTTCTTTTTAACCCTAGAAATCAAACAAATAATATTATTTTGACCAAGTATAAAAAATGCCAATTATGGTTCACATATTTCTTAAAACTAACTTAATTTCTTACAAAAAAAGGTCAAAACATTGTTTCTCTTTTTAAAAAAATTTTGAAAGCAAAGAAAACGTTATTTTTTTTATAAATTAAAAGAAAACCTATGAGAACCCTCCCCCACACCTATCTCATGCCTTTTCCTCAATATATGAATGAATGCATATGTGCATGAAAAAGAAGAAGGGAAGGGTCAATGTTATCTGAAGGTTCTAGTTCCAGTGGTGGTCAGATTGAGCCAAACGTTGCTGCCCAATTTAGATAATGTGGTGGTTCACGGAACCCACCTTTGATGACCTTTTTTCTATTTACAGTGTTATTATCCCCAATATGATTAGGATCATGTAGGATCCTAACATGAAAAGCATCCTAGTTATATGACCAATCTTGGAATATCATCTCGGAGTCATAATGGTCTTTAGTGGTCTAACAATAGAATGTGATTCGGTGGAGTAGTTAGTTTGGGCTCAAAAGTTATAGGTTCAAAAATTAATACTAACTTGGGAATATGACTTAGATCAAGTGTAGGTTCAAGAGTCGATTTTGGTTCAAGAGTTGGATCCAAATCAGAAAATTAAAATTCACATTCTTTTCCCATCAATGGAATGTGACTTTCCAAAATTGGTGGTTCAATTTCAAAATTTATGGGCACAAGAATCAATGTTGGCTCGAAAAATGAGTCCAAATTCGGTAAGGATATCAGAGTCAATATAGATTCGAAAATTGAAATTGATTCACAAAGTTGGAGATCGGGTTTACATTCATATTTAAGTTCAATTTCATTGAATGGAAACTTGCCAATTTATCAAAAGATTGGGATTGTCAAGTTCAAGATGTTATGGTGAAATTGAATCTTGGTTAAAGTTTTCAAGATGCTATGATTCTTGGTTCTTATTAATATGGCTAGGGCAATCAGAATTAGTTAAGTGTTGATAAGTAAGAGTATTCTCTACCCTATAAGCGTTGTTCAGTTGACTCATTAGTGCCTCTAACCTATTGAAGGAATTATTTTGGGACTGAATCATAGATTCATTACTCTTTCTTAAGTCAGTAGGTACTTCTTGTTGTGGGACTTGAAAAATGGAATAGGGATCTTTGATTTGGAGATTTTAATGGGATTGTTAGTCCATCATGTCTTCAAATTGGTTTTGGGACTCAATCAAGGCTTTTATACTCTCAATAAATTTAGATTTTTCTTCTAAGAGTTGATCTTGATAAGGAGTATATGAAGCTGGATGTTGGTAAGGTGGTTGACCATATTACCCGGGGAGTTATATCCCCACTGACTCGGTGAGGAGTGGAGATGATTGTTCCAATCTTTTTCATAATATTAGGACTGGGGCAAAAAGTTTCTTTGAGCCAAAATTTCCAATCCTTTTAGCTTGAAGCATTCCTTTACTTCTCTTCTAGTTTTGTGCACTACACAATCCCAAAATTATCATCTCCTCATCTTGGTTTTAGGGTTGTGCAAGTGAGCCATTGTTTGTGGTCAAGTGTTGATCACCTTTCTTCATTTTGAGAAGTTGTAGAGGCATCGGCCTCAAGCGAGCTAGTGTGCTCCGAGTTGGTGTTGCGGCACCGTGAGAGAGAGGACAAGTGTGTCCTTGTATTGACAATCCGGTGGGATCAACAGTAGTGGAAATCCTTCATCGTGTTGAAGGCGGGGACGTGAGCAGTGGCTCGAACCTCGGAACATATCCTCGTGTTTGCGATTGTCCACTTTTCTCTAGACTCTATCTCTTCTTTACTTGCTCTATTACTTGTCTATTTTCTTGCAAGTATTTTTATAATTGTTGCTTATTGTTAAAAAGTTTTTAATCCGCATTATTTGTCATTTAGTATAGCCATCACCTATTCACCCCTTCTAGGTGATTTCAATTGGTATCAGAGCCTAACCCTAGCATTTGGTTTAACCACCTTAGGGAGATCCTCACTTTTGGCTATATCTATTTGTTGAATTTTTATTTGTTGTGTATTATACTTGTATTCATGGCATCTGTTGATTTTTCTAGCATCAAGTCCCCACCCAAATTTGATGGATTGAACTTCCCTATTTGGAAGGTCAAAATGAACCTTTTCCTAAAATCCCTAGGAGTTAGAGTTGCTAGGTCCATCACCAAAGAATTTAGTGAACCTCTCACTGATGAGAAAACATGGTCCGAAGACACCACTGAGGATTATGAAGCAAATGCTAGAGCCCAATATGCACTCACCCAAGCTTTAAATGAAGATGATCTTTTACGCATCATTAACTGTAAATCTGCTTTTGAAGTTTGGAATATTCTTATTGTGACTCATGAGGGAACGTCTCAAGTCAAGAGATCTAAAATTAACTTACTCCATTCTCAATATAAGAATTTTTATATGCTTGAAAATGAATGTATAGATGATATGCTCACCCGTTTTACCAAGATCACTAATGCTCTATCTTCTTTAGGTGACACTATCGATAATGATCAAAAGATCCGAAAGGTTATTAGAGCTCTTCCCAAGTCTTGGGAAGTCAAGGCAACCACCTTTAAGGAGCTAAATGATAGGGAGGAGATGGACTTCTCCGGCTTCATCGGCAATCTCAAAACCCATGAGATGGAGATGAAATTAAGAGAAGAAAGGGAGGAACCAAAGAAGAAAGCCCTTGCTTTCAAAGCTGTTCCATCCACCCATGATGAAGAGGATTCATCGGAACACTACGATGAAGACTCTGCCATGCTCATAAGGAAGGTGGGCAAAATGTTCTACAAAAAGGGTAGACAAAGCAACTTCCGAAGAGGAAAACCTCAAGGAAGATTTGAAAGGAAGAGAGAGGAACCGGGTCCCTGTTTTCATTGCAAGAAGATGGGACACCTAATTGCCGATTGCCCCTCTCTACAAGCTACTACCTCCAAGAATAGGCAAAAGAAGAAAAAGGCGATGGTGGCCACATGAGATGATTCGTAGTCGGAATCCAAAGAGGAGATCGACGCCGCTCACATGTGCTTCATGGCACATGACGAGAATGCTACCAAGGTATGTCTAGAAAACTCTCAGATGATGAAGACTTAACTATGGATGAGCTTGCACATTTTTTTGAAGAATTACAAAGTAGATATGAAATTTCTCAAGCTCAAAATAAAAAATTGAAAAAGGAAAATGATTCATTAAAAAGTAAATTTAAACTTGTTTTAAAAGAGAAAAATGAATTAGCAAATTCTTTTGATAAGATGAAAAAGGATTTTGAAAAATATAAAACATCTTGTAAAGGAAAAAGCCTTATTTCTACTTACAACAAAAACGAATTTTTAGAGATCCAAAAACGAGTTGAAGTTTTGGATACAACTTTAAAGAAATATGCTTTTGACATGACTAAACTTGCATCTAGGTTTCTTAAAGGAATATCCCAAGGGAAACACACTCATCATCATTATGCTTCAAACTCACACAAACATGCACACACGCACAAGCATGCTTTCATGTATGGTAGAATTTATACTTGTGCACATTGTGGCCACAAAGGCCATTTAGCTAAATTTTGCTATGCTAAGCTAAACTTATTAAATAAAAATGTTTGGGTTCGAGAAAATACTAATCCTATAGGACCCAAAAAGATTTGGGTACCAAAAGACACACCAAACTTAATTAATGCAGGTAGGACATCCTCCTCCAAGACTTAGGGGGAGATGGTGCTCGGGTGGTGGATGCATCAACGCTCAATGAACACATCGTCGCTTGCATCACTATCGTAGAGGCACCCATTTTTGGAGAATGCCTATGGTTTGGTAACTTCTCCACATATAGATTTCTTTTTATATACATAGGATTTCTAGTTATACTTTTGTGATATTGTGCCATATGTAAACTTGCATTTCTATTTTGTTTGTACCTTTGCCATGATTGAGAATATATTCATGTTTCTTTGCCATATGATGTTTGTCCCCATATCAAGATTTTGTTAAATGTTTTATATGAATTTTGTCAAAATAAAGATTTATTTAAAACAAATTAAGCAAATAAATAGAGATGGCAATTGTGCGCCTCAACTCTTATCTAGAGGAATGACGAGGAGAAGTAGTATTCAGCTTCAACATCTCTTATTTATCGCTTTATTAATAAATAAAAAATAATAATAAAAATAAATATATTTTTGTTGTTTTTCATGCCAAGAAAGATTTAAAGTATTTTAACATCATTTTTATGATAAATATACATGTGTGGTTTAAAGGATATTAAATTAAAACATAATTTTTTCAAACTGCTTTATTCCCTGATTTTTGGGCATGACCGGTCAATCGGCCCGGTCGACCGCACGGTCGACCGACCTAGCCTGGTATAATTTTTTTATTTCTCCCGTAGCCGGTCGACCGGGCGGTCGACCGACTGAAAGAGACTTTGGTCTCGGTTTCCCCCCGGTCGACCGGCCCGGTCGACCGGGCGACGAGTTTCCAGTTTTTTTACCCGGTTTTATTTAAAGCCCTAAACTCTCTCTCCCTCATTTCATCCGCCTCCACCCTCTCCTATCTCATCTCTCTCAACCCTAAATCACATCCAACCTCTCTCTCACTCTCTAAAACTCAAAATTAATTCCTAAAAATTTAGGATTCGCAGTTTCAGGCTCCGGATCTACTCTTTTCTTGTGGATTTCTCGTGTTTTCTCTATTAATTTCAAGGTATAATCTCTTTCCTGGATCCTTCAATTTTCTTTGTTTTAATTCCATATCTTTTGCTTAGATCTAGCTTTAGTCTTGATTATCCCTCCATCATGTCTAAGAGAACTCGATCTGAGAAGGGTAAATCCACTCAATCCTCATCTCAATCCTCCCCTTTTGTTTCACAAAATGCTTCATACAGATATATTGTAATTTCCACTAAAAATGTTAACTCTGGGATATCAGTTGTGATTAATGACTTTGAACATCTGAATCTAGCCTCTGCTTTAAGAACTAGTTCCTTAGAATATTTTCTATCTATTAGGGAACCTGTTTACCCATCCATAGTACGGTATTTCTACTCAAATCTCTCTTTTGAGTCTAACCAAGTAAGATCCAGAATATTAGGCAGAGACATTGACATCTCCCTCCAAGAATTTGCACATCACCTTCACCTCTCCTGTGAGGGTGAAGACATCTATAATCTTGATCTACATGATTTTATATATCCTGACGGTGAGTCTGCCCACACCGTCTTCACTTTGCTTCATGGTGATGATAACCGCGGCTTAGTTAGGAACGAGGAGGTGAAGTATTACACTCTCACCGCCCAAGTCCTGGCTAAGATCATATTCTATAACCTCCTGCCAAAATCAGGAGAGTATAGTCATGCTAGGGGTTCTGTTCCTCTTATCATGTACTGCCTTCTGCGAGGCATTAGAATTAATATTCCAAAACTCATCATCAGTTACATGACATCTGAGCACCTCCTTGTTCCAAACCGGCACTTGCCTTTTGGGATGATCATTACTCATCTGCTGAAGCAACTAAACTTTAATCTTTCCGCTGAACGGTCAGTTGAACCGTCAGTTGACCTTAACAACACCCTCTTCAAGAGGATGCGTGCTAGGGAGCGTCTTCCTGCTCCTCAGCAGCAGCCTCCTGCTGTTCCTTTCCTTGGATCCTCTTTTGGCTCTTCTGCTCCCTCCGATCCCTATCTTGCTTTATCTACTCAGATTCGGGAGCACCACGATCAGATTTCTGCTGAGATGACTGCGCATCGCTAGTAGATCTCCGTAGAGATGTCCGCACATTATCAGCGGATGGAGTAGCGCTTGGAGCATGAGCTCAGCTATATCTGTGACTCCGTAGGCTACTTGGATGCATTTCTCAGCGGCATTTATCAGAAGCATAACTGGCCGGTTCCTCTTCCATCAGCTAGTTCTAGGCCACTTCCTACTATCGGTCCTCCATTTTCCGCCAGGACTTGTTCTGATCCTCCACCGCCATCTACTACATAGCAAGATTTTGATTCTGATTCTGATGAGCAGTGACCCTTTTTGATGATGTCAAAAAGGGGGAGAATTATTTAGGGAGTTATGTGTTACTTTGGTGTGTTATTTTGGGTTGTTATTTTTCTACATGTATTGGACATATTTTGTGTTTGGTTATGTGTTACTTTGGTGTGTTATTTTGGGTTGTTATTTTTCTACATGTATTGGGACATATTTTGTGTTTGGTTTAGTGTTTGTGGACATGTGGACATGTATTATGGTTTTGAGGTTGGCATGAATCTCTTATCTATATGAACATTATTTTACTATGTTATGGCTATGTTATGACAGTTATATTTTCTATCTCCATGTGGCATATGTGATTGGTTGTATGTTGTATTTATGCTTTTATTGACCCAATCACCTATTTTTAGAGGATGGAGGTATTTCTGGATGGATGGAAGTAACCATGTATGCATACACTTCTATATTTCTGTATCTTTGGTATGCATGGATGGTTGGCATATGTGTCATTTTCATATCCTATATATATGCCTATGTTATGCATGTGTATCTCTTTATCAGATTTTTTTTTTTATATGCATGTGTTAAGGGGGAGCTTCACTTGAAGTCTTTACCCAAAATATTTATAATAACTCTATATGTTTTGTCATCATCAAAAAGGGGGAGATTGTTTGCCCAAAGGCCATTAGCTCGAAGTTTTGATGATAACAAAACATATATAGTTATGTTTTAACAATTTTATTTAAATGAGTTTCAGGTAAAAATCATAGTTTCGTTGAAGGCTCCAACACAAGACTCACACATTTGGAAGCCGTAAAGACTTGGATCCCAGAGCCCAGCACAATAGGAGAGCTCTAGGATCAAACAAGTTGAAGACTATACAAGATTTGTATTTTCCATTTTAGTTAGGATTTATAGTCTATTTTTGTCAAAAGTGAGATGATAGAGGTTGATAACTTGGGATTGTCACACGCACACATTTGATATTGCTTCATGCTTACAAACAAATTTTTATAACAAAACTTCTAACCTAGTTTTGAAAAAACAAAGTTTGGAAAAATCATTTTCAGAAAAACAAGTTTTTAGAAAAACCGTTTTTGTTTAGAAAGGATTTTTATCAAAATAAAGTTCAAATCTTTTTGGTGTTGATCTAAGATCACACCCTGGTTCTTATAAGCCATAGAACTCTATTTTGTATTTACTCATCGAAAGAATTTTTATCAAAAATTTCCTCCTTCAAAAAGCCTTTGGAAAAACTATTTTTGGGCCTTGTCCGGTCGACTGCACGGTCGACCGCTGGCAGAGCTGAATTGCTCTGTCGGTCAACCGGGGCGGTCGACTGACATGCACCCTTGTGCATGTGTGCACATCGGTCGACCGAGAGCAATGCAGTGCTCTCTGTTTTTTCTCGGTCGACCAGACCGGTCGACCGATAGAGAGACTTACTCTCTGTTTGGGACTTCGGTCGACCGGGATGGTCGACCGCCTTCCCAACGGTCGGAAATCTGACCGTTGGTGGTCGACCGACAGCAGTCAGATTTTTCTGACAGTTTCCAACAGCTATTTTTTTCTGACTTGTTTTGTGTTGGGTTTCCCCCCAACGACTCTCTTGACCTTTGTAAGCCAGTTTTCATCCCCTATAAATACTAAAGAATGAAGATTTACAAGTTGAAGCTAAAAGTTTTCAAAAGTTTAGCCTTTAGCAAAAAGTTTCTTTGAGCCAAAATTTCCAATCCTTTTAGCTTGAAGCATTCCTCTACTTCTCTTCTAGTTTTGTGCACTACACAATCCCAAAATTATCATCTCCTCATCTTGGTTGCAGGGTTGTGCAAGTGAGCCATTGTTTGTGGTCAAGTGTTAATCACCTTTCTTCATTTTGAGAAGTTGTAGAGGCATCGGCCTCAAGCGAGTTAGTGTGCTCCGAGTTGGTGTTGCGGCACCGTGAGAGATGTTGGCCCAATGGCCTTCCACTCTAGTTTTGATGATGATCAACACTCATGTAGTTATGTTTACTAATATTCTTGTGTTTCTAAGTTTCAGATCAGTAACAGGATATTAGGTTGGTGATTAGCTTCAACAAGATGATTAGAAGCTATTCATGATGATTCCGGTGCCAAAGCTTAAAGATCATACCTTTGCACTTGGAGAATCACGGAGTTTTAGAGCAAGTCTACTTGGAGATGAAGATCGTCAAGGAGACTTAGGTATCCTAGTTTAGATTATGAGTTTTAGATCCATTTGTAAAGCTTAGTATAGTTGATATGCTCAAGTGCACAAAACACACACGTTTCATGATTTGTTTTTTGGTTTTCATGAATAATAGATCAAAACAAGTTTACCTTATACCTATGTATATTAGATATGTTCTAAATATACATACATGTTTTAAACTTGCTAGACAAACTTATTTTGACTATCCTATTCATGTTTTTGGAAAAATCAAGTTTGATAAAAATACCGGTTTTTGTTTTTGATAAAATTTGCAAGACACAAAATGAATTGATATGTTGATATATTGTCTTGAAATTTTTATCACATGTTTATGTTTTAACATAAAATGATAAAACAAGTTTTATGGAATTTTCAGAAATAATAAAAGATTTTTATAAAATATTTTTCCCAAAATTTCTGACCTTGTTTTTGTGCTGACAGGCTGGTCGGTCGACCGTGCCGGTCGACCGCACCCAAGGGCCGGTCGACCGGGACGGTCGACCGATGTGCACAGATGTGCACGTCTGTTAGGCACATAGCCGGTCGACCGGGTCGGTCGACCGAGGTGAGAGCTCTGCTCTCGGGATGTTTTCGGTCGACCGGGCCGGTCGACCGCTAGTGCCCAACGGTCACATTTTTGACCGTTGGCGGTCGACCGGACCGGTCGACCGGTGGCTGTCAGAACTGCCACATCAGCCTAACGACTAGTTTTTCCTAGGGGCTATATATACCCCATTTCTCCATTGTTTTGGATAAGGATTTTTGAGCTAAAAATTTTCAGTTTTCTGAAGAGTTTAAAAGAGTTTTTAAGTCAAAAAGATCTCATCTTTATTTGTTTTGGGTTTTTGGAAAATAAAAGAAAAATAGGTTTTTGGGATTTTTGCTTAGATCTTCAATTCTATCATATTGCAAGTATTTTCCCAAAGATTTTTCTTTGTTGCTTGTTTTCAAAAACACTTGTTTCCACACTTGAGCTATCTTCTATCCTAGACTATTAGGATCTTGTTTTTGTGGAAAAAGAAAAGAGAAAAAGAAAGAGAAGAGTTTGAGGTTGTTTGTTGTAAACACCCTTTTATTTGTGAATCCCTCTTAGGTAGAGGTGATCGGGTGATTGGTTTGTATCCCTCAAGTGTGAGGTGATTGAGATTGGTTATGAGCCTCTTTGGTAGAGGTGTTGTTGTTGGTTGTTGTTGGCCTCGGTGGAGGTTGTATTGAGAGAGGAGTTAGGTACTCCTAGAGTTGTAAGAAATCCTCTTTGGTAGAGGTTCCCTCGGTGGGAGTTGAGATAGTGGAAATCCTACACGGTGGTGTAGGCGGGGATGTAGAGCAAGGTGCTCGAACCTCGAAACAAATCTCGTTGTTTGCGTTTGCTCCCATTGTCTCTCTAACTCTCTCTCTTTATAATTGTGCAAAGCATCATATTCATATCATATCATATTTGCTTGTGTTGAGCATAATTCACATTGCCATATCATATATTGCTTGTGTTGCCTTGCATCTTTCATATTGTAATTTATCCTTGATTGCTTGGCTTGATTGTGTGTGCACATATTTCTTATTGCTTGGATTGCTTGTGTGTGTGTGCCTAACTTGTACTCATCCAACAAGAGCTTCACATAGCGCCTCAACCCATTTCAAGGGGAATCAAGGGGAGTCAGTCCAGAGCCTCGCAAGGGGAATTCGGCTACACTTGTTGTATTGTATTAGTTTGTGCATAATTTGCATTAGCTTCCGCATTTAGCGCACTTAGTTTGCATTTAGTTTATTAGATTAGCACTTACACCTATTCACCCCCCCTCTAGGTGCTTTTTCAATTGGTATCAGAGCTAGTGCTCCTGATACTTAGGCTTAACATCCTAGGAGTGATCCATTTGCTTGCTAATCTCATTTGCATTTGTTTGTTTGCACATTCATATATAGTTTACCATGGACTTCATGACCCCTCCTAGCTTTGACCCTTCCAACATTGATGTTTGGAAGTATAGGATGTCCATGTACCTAAAGACCCTAGGTTTGCATGTTTTCCTTGCGGCCACCAAGAGATGTTATCTTGGTGATTGCAATCATATAGGGGCCAATGCACAAGCCCTAGAGGATATTAGAAGCACATTACCTAAAGATTATCTTATGTGTGTTTCTAATCTTGATTCCGCTTTTGTAGTGTGGAACAAATTGACAACAACCACCACCTCCGAGCTTCAAGCACAAATCCGACAAGAAGAGGAGACTAGTGGAGAGTCCGAATCACAATGCTACATGGTCCAAGGGAATGACTCCCTTGAGGTACATTCGGAACCCCACTATGATAGTGATGATTGTTCTAGTTCTTCAAATGATAATATTGATCCCCATGCCTTAAATGAAGAACTATCAATTGTTTGTGAAAAATTGATTGAAAAATATAACTTGTTGAAAAAGAAGAGTCTAGGCATTAATAATGAAAATAAGAATTTGATTGCTAGACTTGATATTGTTTTGCAAGAGAAAGAGGAGATTGCTAATGAGAGGGATTCATTAAAATCTCAACTTGATCTTGCACTAAAAGAAAACAATCTTTTAAAATCTAAAAATGATTGTCATGTTCTTTTGAAGAAAAATGAGAACTTGTCTTCAAAAGTAGATTTTGTGTTAAAAGAGAATGTTGATTTGAAAAACAAAATTATTTCCATTTCAAATGAATTAAATGCTTGTTTGAAGAAAAATGAAGTTTTGCATAAAAAGATTGATGCTCATGTTTGCCATGCTAGGGTAGTTTCACCTAAATCACCCATTGCATGTTCCACTTCTTCTATGCTCGAAAATGATATAAATTTGTTAAAGAAGAAAATGGATTGTTTGGGCTCCACTATGAGCCAATGTGCCATGAACCACTCACGGTTGGAAACCTTGGTTCGAAAGAAACAAGTTCCATCCTTTATGCATGCACACCCATCACGGCATACACATGCTCCACACGGACACCATCAACACATGTATGCTCATGTGTACTCATGTACACATTGTGGACGTAAGGGCCACCTTGCTAAATTTTGTTATGATAGATTACATACTCCTAATTTAGCAAAGAATTTTGTTTGGGTTAGAGAAGGTACTAACCCCCATGGACCCAAGAAGATATGGGTACCAAAGACCACCCCTCCTATTATTTTTGATGTAGGTGTGGGCTCTCACATGACGTGAGAGTGATAGCACCTTGGAGTGGATGCGTTCCGGACTTAAAGGAAATCAATTGGATGCATCACTTTCAAGGGAAGATTTGGTGGAGATGACCACCATGTTTTGGAGACAAGAAAAGTTGCTTCTTCGGTTTTGGTAACAATCCTTTACTCCCATTTATTGTTTACATGCTTTCCATGTTTTAATGTTACTAGCATGTTTTTGATGTCTATGGATTAGTATGTTCATTCTATGTTTATTAGATCCTTGACATACATGTATAGTAGTTGAGACACATATGCTTATATGAACCCATATTTAGTGTTCTCACTTTTGTTTAAGCTATAATGTACATCATGAATCTAATACATGTGAATTTACATAGTAATCATGTTTTAGTTTTATCATGATGACTTTTATATTTGTTTTGATGCTTCATGTTTTGAATATATGTTTAGATGTTTGTTTTCATTAAAGACTAGTTATATACTTGTACATAGAGTGGGCTACAAATAAATCTATATATGTTGAGCTTGATTGCTTATTTGAACCCATTAGAGGTGCTAGTATAGTCTAGTTTTGATGATTCATACATTTCAAACTTGTATTTCATTTTTGGATTTGTTTTATGATTGTGTGTTTCACTTCATGTATATGTTTGTATTGCCAAACTTTAAGATATACATGTATACCCCTTGAGTCATTTGCCTTTCATGCAAATATCTATTATGGACTCAAAGTGTGTTTAAGGGATATGTATGTATACTTCTTGTGTTGACAAATCATACATATACCTTGAAATGAAAATTGCTTTGATGAAAATTTAGCCTTACATGTTTTCATGTTTGTGTGTCAATATTTAACTTCATGTATATGTCCATCTTATCCAAACTATTGACTATACATGAGTATCCTTTTTGAGCCACGTGCCTTAATGCATATATCTTGTGGACTCTTTATGTTTTGGATATGTATGTATACGTTAGTTTGTATTAGACATACATATGCCTTGAAGATTAGATAGTTTTGATGATTTCGTGTTTTTTTTTAAAGGAATAATTGAGCTTAATTGAACATGTTTTCATGATTATGATCTTCATATTGTATTTGTACACTCATATTTATTGCTTACTCATGTTTTGTTTTCATGAGTCTTATTTATGCCTAATTGAACTTGAGTGTTTGATATGATGTGAATTTCATGTTTATGAAAAACAATTTTATTTTATTCCTTGCTTGAAGGATTTCGCACTAGTTAACAAATTTTTCCATTTAACTAGTTGCGGTATTCTTCATATGGTAGAGATTTTCAAACAAAACTACATTTTTAAATCTATTTTTGAAAACCCCTACCTTAAAGGGCGGTAGGGTGGGAGATCATGTTCATGTATGCCCTAAATTGAAAATCTTTAAAACTTGAATTATGATTGGGTGGTAGATAATATGATGTATACACTTGAACTTATTGTTATGTCAATTGGTATCATTGAACTCTTTCAATTGGTATCATTTTGATCTTCTTGTATACTCATATATGTTTTGTATGTATGTATGCTTTAAATTCCAAGTATATCAAGTTCTATTGGTATCTATTTTCCATACATATATATGTTTGTGTTTATGCTAGTGCTTGAGTTTCAATTTTGTTTAAATTGATTACTTTTAAATTGTTATCAAGACTATGCATGACTTTAGTTTGTATTTCATAAAGGGGGAGAAAATATGATTTTGTATTTCAATTGGTATTTTCAAAATTTTGTTTAAAGAAAATATTCAAAGTTTTGATTTGTATTTGCTATATGCAAGGAGAGCTTAACATCTCTCTTACATATAGATTCATGTTGAGTATATTATAAATTGAGGAGCTTGACAACTCTTCTTTATATGATATACGTGTGTAGGGGGAGCTTCACATCTCCTCTTATGCATTACATAATATGTGTTATGTGAATTGGGGCTTGTCATCCTTTCTTCATGTAATGCATATGTGTAGGGAAGCTAACTTAGCGTCTTCCTCTTCATGAATGTATATAGCATATAACATATATTGATCCTTGTTTATTGGTATCAAGATGCTTCATTGACATATGTTTTAATTGATATCATGTTTGTAGTCACCCCTTATTGATTTTATTTTTTGTGTTAGACAAAAAGGGGGAGAACATTGTTTGCATTGTTTTGATTGACAAAAAGGGGGAGAAAGATTTTTACCCCTCATTTTATCTATGGTTTTGATTGTTTACCCCTTTGTTGATGATTGACAAAAAGGGGGAGAAGTATTTGTGTTTTATATGCATGCTTATGTTTATGCATATATTATGTTTTAATCTCAAGATTATTAAACATGAAACATGCACATGCATAAAAATATAAGTTTAATAAGTTTAATTGATTTATAGAGTTTGCTTTGTAATTGGTATCTAGAGCTTATTTTGTTTTGAATATCCATTTGATATCTAGAACCATTTTCATGTTTAATATTCATTGCATATATTTATTGTTTATCCCTATGCATGAGTTAAGGGGGAGCTTCTTTGAAGCTTAACTTTAATCCATGCATATATAACTCCATGAGTTTTGTCATCATCAAAAAGGGGGAGATTGTTGGCCCAATGGCCTTCCACTCTAGTTTTGATGATGATCAACACTCATGTAGTTATGTTTACTAATATTCTTGTGTTTCTAAGTTTCAGATCAGTAACAGGATATTAGGTTGGTGATTAGCTTCAACAAGATGATTAGAAGCTATTCATGATGATTCCGGTGCCAAAGCTTAAAGATCATACCTTTGCACTTGGAGAATCACGGAGTTTTGGAGCAAGTCTACTTGGAGATGAAGATCGTCAAGGAGACTTAGGTATCCTAGTTTAGATTATGAGTTTTAGATCCATTTGTAAAGCTTAGTATAGTTGATATGCTCAAGTGCACAAAACACACACGTTTCATGATTTGTTTTTTGGTTTTCATGAATAATAGATCAAAACAAGTTTACCTTATACCTATGTATATTAGATATGTTCTAGATATACATACATGTTTTAAACTTGCTAGACAAACTTATTTTGACTATCCTATTCATGTTTTTGGAAAAATCAAGTTTGATAAAAATACCGGTTTTTGTTTTTGATAAAATTTGCAAGACACAAAAATGAATTGATATGTTGATATATTGTCTTGAAATTTTTATCACATGTTTATGTTTTAACATAAAATGATAAAACAAGTTTTATGGAATTTTCAGAAATAATAAAAGATTTTTATAAAATATTTTTCCCAAAATTTCTGACCTTGTTTTTGTGCTGACAGGCTGGTCGGTCGACCGTGCCGGTCGACCGCACCCAAGGGCCGGTCGACCGGGACGGTCGACCGATGTGCACAGATGTGCACGTCTGTTAGGCACATAGCCGGTCGACCGGGTCGGTCGACCGAGGTGAGAGCTCTGCTCTCGGGATGTTTCGGTCGACCGGGCCGGTCGACCGCTAGTGCCCAACGGTCACATTTTTGACCGTTGGCAGTCTACTGGACCGGTCGACCGGTGGCTGTCAGAACTGCCACATCAGCCTAACGGCTAGTTTTTCCTAGGGGCTATATATACCCCATTTCTCCATTGTTTTGGATAAGGATTTTTGAGCTAAAAATTTTCAGTTTTCTGAAGAGTTTAAAAGAGTTTTTAAAAGAGTTTTTAAGTCAAAAAGATCTCATCTTTATTTGTTTTGGGTTTTTGGAAAATCAAAGAAAAATAGGTTTTTGGGATTTTTGCTTAGATCTTCAATTCTATCATATTGCAAGTATTTTCCCAAAGATTTTTCTTTGTTGCTTGTTTCCAAAAACACTTGTTTCCACACTTGAGCTATCTTCTATCCTAGACTATTAGGATCTTGTTTTTGTGGAAAAAGAAAAGAGAAAAAGAAAGAGAAGAGTTTGAGGTTGTTTGTTGTAAACCTCTTTGTTGTAAACACCCTTTTATTTGTGAATCCCTCTTAGGTAGAGGTGATCGGGTGATTGGTTTGTATCCCTCAAGTGTGAGGTGATTGAGATTGGTTGTGAGCCTCTTTGGTAGAGGTGTTGTTGTTGGTTGTTGTTGGCCTCGGTGGAGGTTGTATTGAGAGAGGAGTTAGGTACTCCTAGAGTTGTAAGAAATCCTCTTTGGTAGAGGTTCCCTCGGTGGGAGTTGAGATAGTGGAAATCCTACACGGTGGTGTAGGCGGGGATGTAGAGCAAGGTGCTCGAACCTCGAAACAAATCTCGTTGTTTGCGTTTGCTCCCATTGTCTCTCTAACTCTCTCTCTTTATAATTGTGCAAAGCATCATATTCATATCATATCATATTTGCTTGTGTTGAGCATAATTCACATTGCCATATCATATATTGCTTGTGTTGCCTTGCATCTTTCATATTGTAATTTATCCTTGATTGCTTGGCTTGATTGTGTGTGCACATATTTCTTATTGCTTGGATTGCTTGTGTGTGTGTGCCTAACTTGTACTCATCCAACAAGAGCTTCACATAGCGCCTCAACCCATTTCAAGGGGAATCAAGGGGAGTCAGTCCAGAGCCTCGCAAGGGGAATTCGGCTACACTTGTTGTATTGTATTAGTTTGTGCATAATTTGCATTAGCTT
This sequence comes from Agave tequilana, assembly GCA_038442645.1. Taxonomy (NCBI): domain Eukaryota; kingdom Viridiplantae; phylum Streptophyta; class Magnoliopsida; order Asparagales; family Asparagaceae; genus Agave; species Agave tequilana. The sequence goes on from JAVJIF010033436.1 coordinate 92,922, forward strand.
CCGCATTTAGCGCACTTAGTTTGCATTTAGTTTATTAGATTAGCACTTACACCTATTCACCCCCCCTCTAGGTGCTTTTTCAAGAGAGAGAGAGGACAAGTGTGTCTTTGTATTGACGATCCAGTGGGATCAACGTAGTGGAAATCCTTCATCGTGTTGAAGTCGGGGACGTAGAGCAGTGGCTCGAACTTCGGAACATATCCTCGTGTTTGCGATTGTCCACTTTTCTCTAAACTCTATCTCTCCTTTACTTGCTCTATTACTTGTCTATTTTCTTGCAAGTATTTTTATAATTGTTGCTTATTGTTAAAAAGTTTTTAATCCGTATTATTTGTCATTTAGTATAGCCATCACCTATTCACCCCCCTCTAGGTGATTTCAAGTCTATGCACACAAAAATAGAGAAGAAATTTCAACCGTTAAAATAAACTTAAAAAGAAAACTTACCATTCCTCCTTGACAACGGTGCCAAAATTTGATTGAGAAAAACCTGCACATAGAAAATACAGAGTTTAGAAAAGTGCTAGGTTCTCAATTCTACTACTGTAGCAAGTGACTATGCGAGTCGTGATCCATAAGGAGGGACAACGATGGAAGTGTTAAGTAAATTTCTTTCTTTTTATTTACAAGAACAAGTTAAAAGTTCTTTCTTCTCAGTTTTAAAAGAAAAGAAAATAAATCTAAGGCTAAATTAGAAGAAAGTAAAAGATAGAAGAAGATGGTGATTGTGTAAAAGGAAAAAAGTTAAACAAAGAAATAAAAGAGTAAAGAAAGAAGAGATGGTTTTTAAATGTTCTAAACTAAGTAAAGAAAAGAAAGAAGAAAAACTAAAAATACTTACCTACCTCTTTGGGCGATGACTTACCTTAAATCGTTGGCATGTTTATCGTGATTCAGAGACGATCAGCGCATAACCCATAAGAATGAATTCAATCCCCATCCCTAATACATCATCAAGACTTCATAAAGCAAGTACGGAATGATACAAACATAAAGGAGGAAGCCATCATCATGAGCTATCAGTGGCACTCGTAAAGGCAAGGCAATTCTGATGCTATGAGACTCACTTAGATTATAATCAAAACAAAAAAAAAGTAAAAAGAGGAACGTAAAATGTAAACTTTTGATTACATAGCAAAATGATGAAAAGATTACACCGGTGTAACTCTCAACACAATTCTCTCTTTCTTTTTAACATGAATCTTGGTCTAATCCATGTGTACAAAAGAAATAGAAAAATTACATTAAAAGAAAAAGAAAAACCTAAGTTAAAAATTAGAAACAAAAACTAGCCTAAACTCTCTGCTTAGTGGTGCCAGTTTGCCTCTGAAGTTTATAGTATTTATAGGAAAACATGGAAGAGGAGAGCATAAAAAGATTAGGGAGCAAACACTCCCCCATCTGTTGCAACAGAGCCATGGATTTGCGGCTTTTGTTGCGGATCCGCAGCCAAGATCTGGCCAAATGGCCAGATCCGTGGGCAGTGGAGCTTCCCTACTCTAATACTCTTTTATCTTCGGTAGATTTTCAGTTTGAGCTCTGATTTCTAGCTGATCTTTATTGATTCTTCATTTAATCAAATAGATCTCTAGAAATCTGATTTAACTTAATTAGATTTTAGACTATCTTCAGCTAACCAAATAGATCCAATTAAATCTGATTTTAACTGGTATTATTTGGTGTAATCTTCTCTCCCTTCATTAAGACAAGTTTGCAAAATTAAGACATTAAGACATGGTAATTAGTAAGATTTATTACAGGATAAATGTAAGAATATAATATTATATATGCAATAAACGTGTACAATCAATTATCAATGATTTAGATAAGATAGAGGTTAAGATAGAAGATGAGAATCAAGCACTCTATTACTGTGTTCTTTACCTTCTTCATACAAGAGATTTAGGGAAGCTATCATCTATGGAGATAAATCAACCATCAAGGTTAATGAGATTAAGGAGCATCTGCTCAACAAAGACAAAATTGACAAGCAGTTGACGGGTGAGTCTCATTGCGATGATTTTGCGCCAGCTCACTTTACAAAAGATGAGAGTAATAATGTAAGAACCAAAAAATACAAGAATTTTGTGTACAACTGGTGTCATAAGAAGGGACATATTAGAGTTGATTGCTGGACACTTAAGAAGAAACAACAAGAAGCTATTACCACTGAACTGGCTGAAGGAGGTGAAGATAAGTGTGACGTTCTATCTGTTATATACAGATCAGTTGGTAACAAAGATTGATGGATAATTGACTTCGGATGTTCACAACATATCAGTTCCAAGAGGAGTTATTCCCTCTTACACTTCAGTTCAAGGGGAAGAGGTCTTCATAGGAAATTCTGCTACGAGCAAGGTGATTGACGAAGGAACAATCAAGTTTCGTTCTCATGATGGATATATCACTACTCTTCAAGGCATTCGTTAAGTTTTTGAATCAAGGTACAATCTCATATCTCTTAGAACCCTACATGGAGAATAGTTCAATTTCATTTCTGAAGGTGATCTTATGAAAGCTTTCAAAAATGCCCATGTCAAGTTTCAGACCGAACGTATTGACAATATTTACATATTGTGAAATTCAGAAGTTACAGTTGGTGGATTGCAGTTTTCCTCAGGTCAAGATCGGAGGTTGTGGAACAATCAAAGACTATGATAGTTTTGACCACAGATGTTCAGTTTTATCCCAAAGGCTAATTGGGACTAGGCGGCGTCGGCGCAATAAGAAAGTCAAGATTATTGCTCCTATATTGGAACAAATTCTCATAAATCCTATATGAATCAAGGAGATCCTCGGGTGATCAAGTTCAGGTCTGGCCTAAACTTGTTTGATCTAATCAAGTTATGAACCCCATAAGGGGTTATTGAGAAGAGGAGTGAGATGGAGATGAAGTTAAGAGTAATTTAATTGTGCATTAATGTGAACACATGGAGTATTGTGGCTATTCTCAGATTTGGATGTATTCACGTCAAGGGGGAGGCTGTTAAGATTGTGACTGAAATACGTCGTGAAGGCGATGAAGCTTTAGAGATCAAGAACAAATAGCTTCTGCATAGTTAATGCACATGCTAGTCGACTAATGGCCAAGTGTAGTCGACTAATGAAGAATTAGTCGACTAATGGCATCTTAAGAGTCGACTAATGGCACAAACAGGAAGTGGAGATATCTTAGTAGTCGACTGATAGGTAGTAAAAAGTGCATATTTATCACCACATTTACTATCATATTTCCCTATTTATTCTTTTAATTATGCACTATTACTAATGTTTTATTATTTAATGTGTGCAGGCCTTGAGTAATTAAAAAAATAAAGAAATAAAGCCTGAATGAAGCCCAAAAGCCTAGAAAGCCCATGCAAAAATTGCAGTGATTTAGAAGTTTCTACATTATCTAACCTAATCTAAACTTGGATTTTAAATTCTTTATTTAAATCTAAGGGAGGAAAAGGAAGGATAAGATAGAACTCCTAATTGCTAAAAGAAGAGGAAAAGGATAAGATGAGATGGACTTCTACTCAACCCTAGTTGCTTGCAAGACAAAGCTAAAGATAAAAGGAGAAGAGTTTGAAGAAAAAAATCGTTTTAAAAAATTTGGATTTATGATAACTTGCTTCCCAAGTTATCCCAAAATCTCAAGATAAAGAGTCGGTATGCAGAATCTAGAAGGAGATACCCAGATGGACGGACTAGAGGAGGCCACGCAAGAAAACGCGTGGCCAGGGGCCACACTATAGCCGCGGAAACGTGGCCATAGCCGCGAAAACGCGGGTGTTTGGATAGGAATGGGTACGTGCTTTCGTGAAGGAGTTGTACTGAGACTCTACTTCCTATATCTCCTATAAATACCCCTGCAGAGCAACAGAGAGGGGGATCCAGAGACGGGAACTTAGGGTTTTTCTTTAGATTTCCTCTTTTCAAAAATTCTTGTAATTTCGTTTTTATTTAAAGAAGCATATTTTGAAGAAGGAGATGAGCATTGTATTTGGAAGTGACATTCAAATAAAGGTTATTCTTTCTTCTTCATTATTTAATTTGTTGTTATTTTTATTTTCTGCTCAAAATGATTATTTGTCTTCTTCTCTCTTTCATGCAATTTTTCACATTAAAAACAAATTGAAAATAAAATTAAAAAAAAGATGAATAACTAAATCCAATATGTAGTTTGCTAATCTCTCAATCAACCCTAGTTTAGTTGAAAAAGTGAATTGATTGATATTCATTTTTAGAAACCCTAGGATTAAAATAGTCTTCTTAAAGATAATTGATAATTAGGTTTTCTTAATTTAGGTTACACTTCTAAACGATTCTTCATAAATTCATACTTAAGAACTTTGATAGCATAACTTTAAGTTAAAACTTCTCTTATGCTATACTTAGAAGTTAGGATGAGCAACTGTTGAATCTTTAGCAGTGCACACTAGTTAGGGTTTCAATGTTATTTATCTTACTTGAATTTCCATTAATAACCTAGGATGGATGTTACTTGTTTCAAAATGATATTTACTCCTTGTGACTTACACGATGGCTTGTGGTAGAAGATTAGTGAACTGCATATCTCAAATCATTCAAATTTAATCAATCTCTCTCTTTTGTTTTGTTCTAAGTGTAATACAGAGAAATCGTCTGAAACGCTTACACCGCATCCTTCCCTGTGGATCGACCCGCTTTGGCCCTCCTGCAGCGGATAGAATTGAAATGAGACCAAGACTTGCTAACTTTAACTTTTCTTTACAATTTCTTATTCCAATCAAAATTTTGGCGCCATTGCCGGGGAAGGAACGACACGATATTCTTAAAACTAATTCTTTCTTTCTTTCTGTTTGCAGGATCAGAGAACAGGAAATATAACAGCAGTAAAGGACATATAACAACTCTGTGCCTCTACCCTAGAAGGCAGAGCAGCAGAGCCTACTACAGAGTATGCAAACACGGCCATAGCCGCGATTCCGCAGCCTGAGTAGTGAACTACTCACTCAGTTTTCTGCAGGTTGCTGGAAATTTAAAGTTATACCTACTGTTCTATTAATATTTCTCTCTAATCACCATACACACTGCTAATTAATCAACAGTAACCTATTCGGTGAAAAAAAATAAAAATTTTTTTAGACCTTGCATCATAGGCACGTGTCTATTTAATTTTTTTTTATTCTGTTGAAGAGTGCTGGCGACAAGGTACGTTTGCATTGCATATAAATTAAGAAACACTCTTGGTTGATTTACTTCTTTTTGAGTGATTACTTGTCTATTGCTTTACACGTACACAAAAAAATTTTTTAAGGGCAAAACCCATAAACAAGATAAGGTGGGGATTTCATCACCCTTCCTTGGCCCACAAATCATCTCCGTCACACTCACAACCCTAACCCTAAATAAAAATTGACTAGATGTTGGCCCTAGGTTAACTCGGACTCACTAGGAGATTGGCTGAAGGAGGAAGAGATTGGCTGAAGGAGGAAGTTGTTCGAAATTAACTCTTACCAAATCGGTGCCTAGGAAGGGGATTAAGGGCCGAAAGCCCGAAGATCGGTGGTTACTTAATTAAGGAACGTCTTTGATGGATAACCTCCTACCGGTCTTGCCACCTACCTGGCCGATTAACTTGTGGTTAAGGTCGGCAATATACCTCCTAAAGACAGTCTAAAGTTAAGAGTCGTCTAGGTCAAGGCTTACCCTAGAATAGAAATTTTGACTATTTTTTTTTCCATTGATTGATTAGGTGAACTTGTTTGTTAACTGTGCATGTCAGCTTGGTCGAGAGACCCATTCACATCTAGACTAACTAGAACCACTTCACCACCCGAACAAAAACCCGACTCACACATGGCACAACCACCGTCACTACAAGATAGGTTCTATCCTATTAGGACCTCTCTTCCTTCTTGCATTCAGTTACCTGATGAAGGTGTTGACCAATTTGAGCTCAAATCACAATACATTAACACTCTTCCCAAATTTCATGGACTTGAATCTGAGGATGCATACTTTTTCATAAGGGAATTTGAAGAAGTATGTCTCATGATGAAGATACCCAGCCTAGGAGTAGATGCCATCAAATTACGGTTTGTCCCATTCTCTTTGAAAGACTTAGCAAAGAAATGGCTCTACAGTCTAGAGGCCAGTTCAATATCCTCATGGGATAATTTTGTCAAAGCCTTCTTAAAAAAGTTTTATCCCGTTCACAAGACTGCATTAATTAGGAAAAGCATCTTGCGGTTTAAGCAAATAGCCAATGAACCTTTTTGGAAATACTTCGAACGTTTTAAGGACCTCCTTGCCCAGTGCCCTCACCATGGGATAGAGAAATAGCGACTTTGTCAAGTTCTTTATGATGGATTAGAATATCAAACTAAAACACTATTAGAATCCATGTGCCAAGGAGGATTTTTGAAAAAGAACGAACATGAAGGATGGTTATTATATGAAGAATTAGCTGATAATACCATCCAATGGGAACCAACTTCGGAAAAATTTAGGACTAATGACCCTACTTCTTCTAAAGGAGGTATCCATTCCATTGAGGCTAACATAGCTACCGACGCTAAACTAGCTGCTATGATGTGAAGACTAGAAGCTCTTGAAACTAAAGACCAGTCTCTATGAACCAAGTCAGCCCAATACCTTCGGCGGGCTGTACTTATTGTCAAGACATGAACCATGTGTTCGAGGAATGTCCCGTCTTTATCGTGCATTAAACCTTGCCCGAACATATGAGTGCGACCTTCATAAGGCCCGCTAACAATCCATATTCGCCCACCTACAATCCCGGTTGGAGAAATCATCTAAATTTTTCATGGGGCCCAAGCAACAATGATCAAACAAGGCCCAAATTCTCCAACAATTTTCAAAATCCACCTTATCAACAAAATTTCCCCAGTCAAAATCCTCCACACTCTTTCCAAAATTCACAAATGGAAATAAGACTCTCAAACATGGAAACAAAGGTGGACACTCTAGTTAAAAGCAATGACACGCTGGCTCAAGTCTTGACTAGGATAGAGATACAACTGAATCAACAAGAAAGACAAAAGGAAACTCTACCAAGTCAACCATTGCCAAACCCTAGGAATCCTAGGCAAGCCAATGAGGCTCAAGATCCAAACCAGCATAACTTGGTGCATATACTAAGATCGGGAAAACAAGTTGATAATCAAGTATCCATGCCACAAGACCAGTCTCCACTGTCCATTCCATCTAGCTCCACTCCATCTCCACAAAATTCCAAAGAAACTGAAGTTGATAAATCAGTAAGACAGGTGCACCTACCTACAGCCCCATATCCAAATAGGCTTAGGAGTAATAATAATGCACATATGGAGAAACTACTCGAGGTGTTTAATCAGGTTAGGCTCAATATACCACTTCTTGATGCAATCCAACAGGTCCCTAGTTATGCCAAATTCCTTAAGGACATGTGCATCAAGAAAAGAAAGACAAATGTGCCTAAGAAGGTTTTTCTAGCCACTAACATTAGTAAGCTATTGTCCAACAAGATCCCAGTCAAGTACAAGGACCTTGGTTGCCCCACCATTTCTTGCACAATAGGTCGAGCTGAAATCAATCGAGCAATCCTCGATTTAGGAGCCAGTATTAATTTGCTTCCCTTCTCCGTATATTAACAACTTCGATTAGGAGAACTCAACCCAACCCAAGTTATAATCCAATTAGCTGATCACTCAATTAAAGTTCCTAAAGGAGAGATCAATGATGTCCTTATACGGGTAGGAGAATTCATTTACCCAGTCGATTTCATTGTTTTAGAGACACAACCTGTGTCTAATCCTAGGTCCCAAACTCATATCATCTGAGGACGCCCTTTCCTAGCAACCGCGAATGCAATCATAAATTGTAGAAACGGATCCATGAGATTGACTTTTTGGGATATGACCAAGGAAGTCAATATTTTCAACTTAGGTAAACACCCCTACGACATAAACGATCAACTCTTTGAGGTTAACTTCATTGAAAATATGACTAGTGAGCACAACGAGGAGATCACACTAGAGTCAAAGGAAGAGGAAGAGTTAGAATCTAGTGATCTCAACCTTGATGAGATTGAATGGGCAGCAAATCCAAGTTCTATAGAGATGAAAAATTCAAGCTTAACACCTCCACCCATCGAGCCACCTCCTTTGTTGGAGTTAAAGACCTTACCTAAACATCTTAAGTACGCCTACCTTGGTGAACAAGAGACGTTACCAGTCATAGTTGCCTCCAATTTGACTAATAGGCAAGAGGAAGACCTACTGGCAACCTTTAGGAGACATAGGGAAGCCATTAGTTGGACTATGACAGATATCAAGGGACTGAGCCCTAAAATAGTCCAGCATAGAATCCATCTAGAGGAAGGGGTTAGACCTAAGAGGGATCCACAGCATAGGCTAAACTCGCTCATGCAAGAGGCTGTACAAGCCGAAATAATAAATTTGTTAGATAATGGGATCATTTATCTCATTTTCGATAGCGAATGCGTTAGCCCAGTGCATGTGGTCCCTAAGAAGTCCAGCTTTACTGTGGTAGAAAACGATAAGCAAGAGTTAGTCTAAACGCGACTGCCTACCAAAGTTCGAGTATGCATAGACTATTGCAAGTTGAATGCCGCCACTAGAAAAGATCATTTTCCCCTCCCATTTATCGACCAAATGCTGGAACGATTAGCTCGCCATGAGTATTACTGTTTCTTGGACGGTTATTCAGAGTATAACCAAATCCCAATAGCCCCAGAGGACCAAAGATAAGACAACGTTCACGTGCCTATTTGGGACATTTGCCTATCGCTGAATGCCTTTCGGCCTATGTAATGTTGGTCCCCGAGATATTGATAAATGCGGAATTATCTCTGTTGGCAACTATAATCTAAAACACACAAGTCAACACAAAACTAAACAAGAAGGATTAATCGTTAGGCAAATAAATAACTTGCAAGTAAAGGAAAACAAATCTCAGAAAAGTTGACAAATGCAAACAAAGAGATTTATCCTGATTCGGTCCTTGTGACCTACATCCAGTCCCCAAGCCACCCGCTTGAGATTTTCCTTTAACCTTGATTTTGCCACCTAAAATCAATACACCATGTACACCACTTTACAAATCCCCTTCGCCAAATGTATACACCTTCTCTTCCACCAAGAGAACACCTTCTCTTCCACCAAGAGAATACCTTTCACCTTGTACAACTGCCTCTACAACCAAGAAGCCTCCCGTGTACAATGATTTGCTTTGAGAAATACAATACTTTTCCTATAGCCTTGGTACAGATGTGTATGTGGACAAGGTTCAGTATAGGAAACAAGAACTTCAGAGAATCTTCACAATGGAAATGACTTTTGGTGAAGAACTGAAGTTTGGAAAACAGTTTTCAGGTTTTTCAGATTTTGGCTTTGGAAAACTGATAAAACCACTTGGTAAATGGCCTTTGCAATAACTTCCCTATTTATAGCTAAAGACTAGGGTTAGGGAGTTATTGGAGCAATTTGAATCAAAGAAACGTTGAGATTCGTTGCAAAAAAGACCAGATAACGAAAACTGTCCAACAGTCATAAACTGTCTATAGTCGACTAGGGTTCTGAGTTAGTCGACTAGACTAGGCAAAATTTCAACTATTAGTCGACTATATTTAGCTATTAGTCGACTAGGTAGGTGGACGTTGGATGAACAGTTTTCTGGTTAACTACCTCAAGTCGACTGCAACTGCTTTATAGTCGACTGGGTCAAGTATTAGTCGACTAGGGACCAAGGGATAGTCGACTAGAAAAATGTATTAGTCGACTATAGTTGACTGTTGGTCGACTAATACACAAACAGAGAGTTGGTCTGTTTCAGGACACAGGATTAGTCGACTAATGGTTTGGGTCAAGTCAACTAGGCATGTTATTAGTCGACTTGGAAAATGTATAAGTCGACTAATGACATTGAAATGAGTGTGTTGTGTCAAGGCTTTTACATTCTACATCACAATTACAACCCACACTCTATCAACTCTCTTTAGAGCATCATGATCATGTAGGACTCTTGATTCTTCATGTGTTAGAGCTCCACATGTCATGTGTCACAAACGTCTTCATCGAAACAGGTTCCAACATTCTCCCCCTTTTTGATGACAACGCTTTGTGTGTGCACAAGTGCTCCCCCTGCAGAAAATATGTTAACTTTTCCTCCCCCTGCAGAAATTAGGTTATAACAAATATGAAAAGACTTTGTTCTCCCCCTGCAACAAATATATTAGTATAAATATATATACATGTTCTTTATCAATTTTTATATGGTACCTGCAAGATAAACGTTAGATGGTACCAAACATAAAAGAACATATTTAACCTTTAGGAATCCAAATCCATTTAGAATTTGGTTTCCACCTGTTAATATACACATAGTTGCAAGAATCACATATATCATGAATGTATGAAGCAATATATGTATTTTTATCATGAAAACTTAAATTTTTAGGAATCCATATAAACTTACTTTTCTTAGACTTTCTTTTTACAAAAGAACTATATGGATACTATAACATGAAGATTTTGCAATAAATCCAATACCATGATTATCATGTGACAAATTCTGAAAAGATAATAAAGCATTCAAATTTTCTTTTCCTTTATTAAACTTAGTCACATTTTGCAAAAGATCTTCATATTTATTTTTGAAAACTAACATGTCTTTATCCAATATAGAAATCCTTTCATTCAAAGACTTAGTTTCCTTTTTCAGAAAAATGTTCTTTTTTATAAATTTCTCATTTTCAATTTTCAAAGATGATATGACTTTTTCAAACTCATCTTGTTGTTGAGAATTTATAAATGAACATTGTAATGCATAACATGAATTTTCCTTTCAAAGTTTCTCATTTTCTTTTGACAAAACTTTGTTTTTCAGTTTTTCATTTTTCAGATCAAGAAATAATTCATGGAAAGCATCAGAGAGTTCAGAATATGATACCTCATCATCTTCAAGTGCCATGTAACATAGGTTGACACGTTCAGTGGATTCTTCTTCATCAGATGAAGATGAATCACTGTATTCTGATGATGCTTCGTAGTTCTTCTTCTTTCTGAACTTCTTACTCTTGTAGTTATCTTTCTTCTTAAGCAAAGGACAATCCATCTTCATATGACCTGGTTTATCATAATTAAAGCATTTGAATTTACCTTGCTTTAGAAATTTTCTGAATTTCTTTGAGAGCATTGCCATCTCCTCTTCGTCATCATTGTCCGTGTCGGAAGATGCATGGAAGGCGAGTTCTTTCTTCTTTGAACGGTATTGTCGTTCGTCCTTCTTCCTTTCTTCTAATTGCACATCATATGCCATTAGATTACCGATTAGGTTTTCTAATGTCATAGTTGAGAGATCATTCGCCTCTTCAATGGCGGTTGTCTTCTTCTCCCATTCTGGTGTGAGTGCACGAAGGATCTTTCGAACTCTTTCAACTTGGGTGTAGTTCTTTCCAAGGGATGCTAATGTATTGGTGATGTCGGTGAATCTTGTAACCATCTCGGATATGGTTTCATTCTCCTCCATTTTGAATAACTCAAACCTGTGGACAAGAACAGATATTTTAGATTCCTTAACTTTATTAGTGCCTTCGTGTGTTACCTGAAGAGTATGCCATATTTGATGTGCAGAAGTTGCTGTTGAAACACGGTTGAACTCTTCTTTGGTTAGGGCACAGAATAGAGCATTCATCGCTTTGGCGTCAAGGTTCGCGTTCTTCTTTTGATCTTCACTCCAAGCGTTGTAGTTGGTTGTGGGCTTAGTGTACGATGCTTCTACGATGTTCCAAAGGTCGTAGTTGAGTGACTGCAAGTATATCTTCATTCTACACTTCCAATAGTTGTAGTTGGTTCCGTCAAATAGCGGTGGACGTTGTGTAGAATGTCCTTCTTTGAATTGGGATGATGAGAACTTCGTTGCCATCCTTGTTGTTGACTTGTACCCGCTCTGATACCAATTGTAGAACCTCGCTCTGATACCATTTGTTGGTCCCCGAGATATTGATAAATGCGGAATTATCTCTGTTGGCAACTATAATCTAAAACACACAAGTCAACACAAAACTAAACAAGAAGGATTAATTGTTAGGCAAATAAATAACTTGCAAGTAAAGGAAAACAAATCTCAGAAAAGTTGACAAACGCAAACAAAGAGATTTATCCTAGTTCGGTCCTTGTGACCTACATCCAGTCCCCAAGCCACCCGCTTGAGATTTTCCTTTAACCTTGATTTTACCACCCAAAATCAATACACCATGTACACCACTTTACAAATCCCCTTCGCCAAATGTATACACCTTCTCTTCCACCAAGAGAACACCTTCTCTTCCACCAAGAGAATACCTTTCACCTTGTACAACTGCCTTTACAACCAAGAAGCCTCCCGTGTTCAATGATTTGCTTTGAGAAATACAATACTTTTCCTATAGCCTTGGTACAGATGTGTATGTGGACAAGGTTCAGTATAGGAAACAAGAACTTCAGAGAATCTTCACAATGGAATTGACTTTTGGTGAAGAACTGAAGTTTGGAAAACAGTTTTCAGGTTTTTCAGATTTTGGCTTTGGAAAACTGATAAAAACACTTGGTAAATGGCCTTTGCAATAACTTCCCTATTTATAGCTGAAGACTAGGGTTAGTTAGGGAGTTATTGGAGCAATTTGAATCAAAGAAACGTTGAGATTCGTTGCAAAAAAGACCAGATAACGAAAACTGTCCAACAGTCAGAAACTGTCTATAGTCGACTAGGGTTCTGAGTTAGTCGACTAGACTAGGCAAAATTTCAACTATTAGTCGACTATATTTAGCTATTAGTCGACTAGGTAGGTGGACGTTGGATGAACAGTTTTCTGGTTAACTACCTCAAGTCTACTGCAACTGCTTTATAGTCGACTGGGTCAAGTATTAGTCGACTAGGGACCAAGGGATAGTCGACTAGAAAAATGTATTAGTCGACTATAGTTGACTGTTGGTCGACTAATACACAAACAGAGAGTTGGTCTGTTTCAGGACACAGGATTAGTCGACTAATGGTTTGAGTCAAGTCGACTAGGCATGTTATTAGTCGACTTGGAAAATGTATAAGTCGACTAATGACATTGAAATGAGTGTGTTGTGTCAAGGCTTTTACATTCTACATCACAATTACAACCCACACTCTGTCAACTCTCTTTAGAGCATCTTGATCATGTAGGACTCTTAATTCTTCATGTGTTAGAGCTCCACATGTCATGTGTCACAAACGTCTTCATCGAAACAGGTTCCAACATGTAATTCCCCCGTCACATTCCAATGTTGTATGTTAAGCCTTTTTCTGACATGGTCGAGCGCTTCTTAGAGATTTTCATGGACGACTTCTCCGTCTATGGAAATTCATTTGACCAATGTCTCCATCACTTGGAGCTAGTGCTGAATAGATGCACCGAAAAGAACTTGACCCTAAATTGGGAAAAGTGCCACTTTATGGTGCAGCATGGGATTATCCTAGGTCATGAGATATCTAGGGAAGGGATCAAAGTGGACAAGGCTAAGGTGGAGATCATAGCCAAACTTCCAATTCCACGAAGCGTGAAGGACATTCGTTCTTTCTTAGGACACACCAGGTTTTACCGTAGGTTCATTAAGGTTTTAGCAAAATTGCTAGACCCCTTACAAACCTTTTAGCTAAAGACGTGCCCTTCATCTTTGACAATAAGTGTAATAGCACGTGGGAGAATTTAAAATTGGAACTTACCTCTGCACCTATCATCTCACCTCCGGACTGGTCCAACCCTTTTGAGATCATGTGCGATGCCTCAGATTTTGTGATAGGCGCTGTCTTAGGACAACGCAAAGATAACAAGCAACACGTGATCTATTATTCAAGTAGGACACTCAATGATGCCCAAGTGAACTATACTACAACCGAGAAAGAATTCTCGGTAGTAGTGTTCGCTTTGGAGAAATTTCGCCGATACCTACTTGGGACCAAGACCACAATATTCACCGACCATTTTGCACTTCGACACCTAATGCTAAAAAAAGATGCGAAAGCCCGACTCATTCGTTGGATCCTCCTCCTTCAAGAATTTGATCTCGAAATTCGAGATAAAAAGGGTGTTGAAAATGTCATCGCAGACCATCTCTCTCGTGTGCCAAACGCACCTTCCAATGAACTACCCATCAATGACAATTTTCCCGACGAACAACTTCTAGCCATCTCTACGGAACCATGGTTTGCCGACATAGTAAATTATTTAGTCACAAACTAAACACCACCTAATTGGTCAAAATAGGATAGATGTCGATTCTTGTCTCATGTCCGGTATTACATATGGGAGATCCTTACCTTTTCAAGTATTGTAGCGATCAAATTATTAGGAGATGTGTTCCAGATGAGGAAACTAGAAGCGTTCTAGCCTTTTGTCACGAATTTGCTTGCGGTGGACATTTTGGTCCCCGCAAAACTGCCGAAAAGATCCTACAAAGTGGCTTTTATTGGCCCACTTTGTTTAAAGACGACATTTGGCTTTTGCAAAAACTTGCACAAGATGCCAAATGACAGGAAGGATTTCTAAATGAAATATGATGCCCCTAAATTCGATTCTAGAAGTAAAACTTTTTGATGTTTGGGCCATTGATTTTATGGGTCCCTTCCCTAATTCGTTTAGGCACCAATACATCTTGTTGGCTGTAGATTACGTATCCAAATTGTTGAAGCCGTCCCTTGCAAGACAAATGACAACAAAGTTGTTGTCAAATTCTTAAAAGAAAACATCTTCTCACGCTTTGGAACCCCTCGTGCTATAATTAGTGACAATGGTACACATTTTTGCAATAGAACTTTTGAAGCTCTTATGCGAAAATATGCCATAACACACAAGTTATCTATGCCGTACCATTCTCAAACTAGTGGACAGGTAGAAGTTTCTAATAGGCAAGTCAAGCTTATCTTGGAGAAAACTGTGAATCAAAATAGGAAGGACTGGTCCACCAATTGGTAGATGCCTTATGGGCATATAGGATCGCCTTTAAAACGATTTTAGGAATGTCTCCCTATAGACTAGTCTTTGAAAAGGCTTGCCACCTTCCTGTTGAGATAGAGCACCGAGCCTTATGGGCAATTAAGCAGCTGAATTTCAATCTAGATAAGGCTGGTTAGCTTCGAAAATTGTAAATTTCTGAATTGGGGGAATTGAGGAACGAAGCATATGAAAATGCGAAAATTATGAAGGATAGGGTTAAGGTGTTTCACGATAAGTTCATCACTAGAAAAACTTTTGTTCAAGGACAAAAAGTGTTACTCTATAACTCTAGACTTCATCTCTTTCCCGGCAAGTTAAAATCAAGATGGACGGGGCCTTTCATTGTTAAGACTGTGTTTCCACACGGAGCCATAGAGATATACGACCCTAAAAATGAAAACACATTCAAGGTAAATGGTCAACGCCTTAAATATTTTGAGAATCAGTACCGGAAGTAAATGCAGCTATGGGTCTTTTTGACCCAATGTATCGGTAACTCTTTCTCTGCCAATTCATGCATTCATGCATTTCATTCATACATTGGGGACAATGCACGAGACAAGTGTGGGGGAGGGTATAACCTTGATAAAAAATAATAAAAAAATTTTTCTTTATATTTTAACATTGTTCTAACATAACAATAAAAAATAAAAAATTTAAAAAACAAAAAATAATAAAAAAATAATAAAAATAATAAAAAATTATTTTTATTAAAAAATAATAAATAATAAAAAAACATATAAAAAAAGGACAATATTTTGACTTATCTTTTGAAAGAAATCTAAGTTAATCTTAAGAATTAGAAAAATCATGATTAGGATTTCTAAAAACTTGGTCAAAATAAAATAAATTGTTGAATTTTTAGGTATAGGAAAAAAAATTGAATAAGTAATTAGTCTTAATTTTTACCTTAATGAAATATGCATACCTAATACACTACCTCTAGGATTCTAAGACAAAAGACTCTTATGCCTCATAAAAAAATATATAATAATAAAAAAAAGAAATTTACTAATTAAGCTGGATACATGTGCCTCAAGAAGCATAAGTATTCACGCCTAAAGGTGATTTTATAAATAAAGTCCTTAGTTTTGTGGCCTAGTTCACTTGAATCCTTAAGTCCGTGGGGGTGTTTTCTCACTCGGTGCCCTAAAATCAACTAGTTTGGGAGCCACCGACTTTAAGTTCGCTACATGGGTGGATTAGAAAGCCTAAGAAAACTAAGAAATATTATTTATATATGTACTAACACATCTAATAGTCAATTAGTTAAATATGAGGGCCTCAAGAAGCCTTGATACTTATACAAAAGAAAATTAGATGAGTTATACATATTAAAAAAAGAAGAGAAAATAATAATAAAGAGGCATGAGAGTCCAAGTTAAAGAATTCCTAGTAAAGATTCACAAAGATGCATATGACTTAGGGTAATGAAAGAGACTATACAAAAATTCAATTTTGATTCTTACCTAAAATGGATAACAATTTATTATATAAAGACTAAGTTTAAGAATGAATAAAAATGATAATCCTAAAACTTATAGATTACTTAGTCTCTTCAAACATATTTCAAATTTTTTCTTTTTATAGATTTTGTGGGTGTAATCCGCTGAAAACCCTCACGAGACAACACTCCTCCTCTAGGGTAACCTAGGGGTTTAACGGCTTGTTGCACGTGCTAAGTGCAATCGTGATGTCTACGAAAGTGAGTTAGGATAGATTAGTTTTTATTTTCTTATTCTTTTTTTTGATTTTTACTCGAGGACGAGCAAAAAGATAAGTGTGGGGGTGTGATAGGTAGTAAAAAGTGCATATTTATCACCACATTTACTATTATATTTCCCTATTTATTCTTTTAATTATGCACTATTACTAATGTTTTTTATTTAATGTGTGCAGGCCTTGAGTAATTAAAAAAATAAAGAAATAAAGCCTGAATGAAGCCCAAAAGCCCAGAAAGCCCATGTAAAAATTGTAGTGATTTAGAAGTTTCTACAATATCTAAACTAATCTAAACTTGGATTTTAAATTCTTTATTTAAAATCTAAGGGAGGAAAAGGAAGGATAAGATAAAACTCCTAATTGCTAAAAGAAGAGGAAAAGGATAAGATGAGATGGACTTCTACTCAACCCTAGTTGCTTGCAAGACAAGGCTAAAGATAAAAGGAGAAGAGTTTGAAGATAAAAATCGTTTTAAAAAATTTAGATTTATGATAACTTGCTTCCCAAGTTATCCCGAAATCTCAAGATAAAGAGTCGGTATGCAGAATCTAGAAGGAGATACCCAGATGGACGGACCAGAGGAGGTCACGCAAGAAAACGCGTGGCCAGGGGCCATGCTATAGCCACGAAAACGAGGCCATAGCCGCGTTACCGCGGGTGTTTGGATAGGAATGGGTACGTGCTTTCGTGGGGAGTTGTACTGGGACTCTACTTCCTATATCTCCTATAAATACCCCTGCAGAACAACAGAGAGGGGATCCAGAGACGGGAACTTAGGGTTTTTCTTTAGATTTCCTCTTTTCAAAAATTCTTTTAATTTCGTTTTTATTTAAAGAAGCATATTTTGAAGAAGGAGAGGAGCATTGTATTTGGAAATGACATTCAAATAAAGGTTATTCTTTCTTCTTCATTATTTAATTTTGTTGTTATTTTTATTTTTTGCTCAGAACGATTATTTGTCTTCTTCTCTCTTTCATGCAATTTTTCACATTAAAAACAAAAATTGAAAATAAAATTAAAAAAAAGATGAATAACTAAATCCAATTTGTAGTTTGCTAATTTCTCAATCAACCCTAGTTTAGTTGAGAAAGTGAATTGATTGATATTCATTTTTAGAAACCCTAGGATTAAAATAGTCTTCTCGAAGATAATTGATAATTAGGTTTTCTTAATTTAGGTTACACTTCTAAACAATTCTTTATAAATTCATACTTAAGAACTTTGATAGCATAACTTTAAGTTAAAACTTCTCTTATGCTATACTTAGAAGTTAGGATGAACAACTGTTGAATCTTTAATAGTGCACACTAGTTAGGGTTCCAAT
Organism: Agave tequilana; assembly: GCA_038442645.1. Taxonomy (NCBI): domain Eukaryota; kingdom Viridiplantae; phylum Streptophyta; class Magnoliopsida; order Asparagales; family Asparagaceae; genus Agave; species Agave tequilana. The sequence continues at coordinate 110,960 of JAVJIF010033436.1, forward strand.
TTTATTTATCTTGCTTAAATTTCCATTAATAACCTAGGATGGATGTTACTTGTTTCAAAATGAGATTTACTCATTGAGACTTACACGATGAGTTGTGGTAGAAGATTAGTGAACTACATATCTCAAATCATTCAAATCTAATCAATCTCTCTCTTTTGTTTTGTTCTAAGTGTAATACAGAGAAATCGTACGAAACGCTTGCATCGCATCCTTCCCTGTGGATCGACCCGCTTTGGCCCTTACTGCAGCGGATAGAATTGAAACGAGACTAAGACCTACTAACTTTAACTTTTTCTTTACAATTTCTCGTTCCAATCATCGACTATATAGTCGACTAGTGAGTATGATTAGTCAACTAATGAATAGGATTAGTTGACTAATAATTTGGAACAGTCAACTAATAGGCTGCTGGCAGTTTTCTTTGGCGATTCTGATGTAGTTTGAGTTGAACTCGAGTTTTCTTCTTTTTGAAGGCTGTGCTGTTCGTATTGCGGAGTTTGTATAGGATTGAATAATCCTATGGTTTATAAATAACCCTTGGGGGTGCCATCAAAGGTGTAGAAATAAAAAAATTTGTGAGAGAAGTTTTAACCATAAGTGTTCACTGTTTTAGGTGGCCATCAAAGAGCTCGTAATATTCTTCATAGTGATTCCTCTTCTTTGACTTTTTTCTAATTTTTGGGTGATGGAGCTTGCATTTAGACCCCTTGTGGACACTTTCCTGTAGCTTTAAATAGGCTGGCACACATAACTGTGCTACTAGCTGCACTGCTTATAAAGAGTACATATAAAATTCAAGGGTTCTTTTACCTATCTGTCCCTTAAATCTTTTAAAATTTGATATTAGTCCCTCAAATCTTGTTATTTATTTGTTAGTCCGTTAAAGCTTTTAGCTACACCGAGAGGTTCCCGAGTTAGATGCCATCCAATTAAAGTTAATTTTCCATTTGTAATGTTAACAACTATCGTTAACCTCTAAAAGATTCCCTCCCAATGGTAAAAGAATGAAGCTCACTCTTTAAAATTCTCTCAGATGCTTGTCTTCTAGCCAGAACCCAATCTTCTCTCTTCTCTCTTTTATCTTCTCTCTAGTTGAACCCAAAAAGGTCCATTCTCTCTTCTCTCCTCACTCTATCTATACCCAACAACCTCAAAACCCAGCAGCCCCCAGCTGAAACCTAAAACGGCATCATCAAGCTTTAGTGAAGTAAGTTCAAGTACTATGAATGTATGCCACTATAATGTAAAATTTGCACTTACAAGCAAGGTGAGAATAATGGCCTTTAATTTTTTGATTGTGCTAATTACAAGGGTCCTTCTTGCAAAGTTGTGAATTTTTTGCTTGGGTTGATGATCCCAGAAACAGATCTCTGAAGATTGAAAAAGAAATTGAGAAATTGTCAAAAAAGTGGATCAAGTATTGTGTTTGATGAGGATCATTTATGCAATTGCATTGCTCTTCTTTGTCTGAAAGTTGATATTATAGAGAGAGGAGAGATGTGTACCTTTTCTTGTATAAGTAGTTCTTATATAAGCAATTCTTGTATCATTCTTGTATTTTTTCCATCAGTTTATATATAAATTCATGTATTAGATCTTGTATTTAATGAATCAGTTCTTTTGAAAACAGTAGTTTATGTCAATTAGTAGCAGCCTGTAACACTCGGGTAATTAAACCCCAATTTAATATTCTAATTTTGGATTAATAAAATTAAACAGAATAATTAGATTGATGATTTAATTAATTAGTGTGAAGTGGATTCCGAAAATTTTGGAAAAATTTAAAAGTGGGATTAGTTTGGATAATTGAATATATATGTTATGTATGTGAGAAAATTATGCGAATATAATCATTCTTGTGTGAATGTATGTATATATAGTTTTACACAAAATCATGTATGCAATTATATATATTAAATATATGTATAAGTATATTGTATAAATACAAGAAAATAAAATCAAATACAACTATAATACCATTATATTATATTTAATTGGGAGCTTAATGGAAGGGGGTAGGTATGCTTGAGATGGGTTGATGAAGGGTGAGGATTTTTCTTGTATAATGTGTGTATAGTGTTGGCCCAAAGGCCTATCACTATAGTTTTGATGATGATCAACTCATGTAGTTATGTTTACTAATGATCTTGTGTTTAATTAGTGACAGATTCATGATCAAGATCTTAGTAGGTGTGTAGCTTCAACAAAGGATTTAAAGTCAAGTTTTGGAGCTTACACGGTTTGATTCAAGAGCTTGTGCATCAAGACCACATCAAGTACTCAAGAGGAGTCTAGCTCTATGGATCGTGTTTGGACCAAGTCAAGAAGATGAGAAGACTTCAAGTGAAGACTTCAAGAAGATGAAGACTTGTGTCTAGGTTTGTTTTATAAGATTTTGTTTTTAGTTAAAATATAAAGGATAGAATAGTTGGTGGATTGCTCAAGTACATATATTCACACACACTCTTGATTTAGTTTGTTTTAGAAAAGAATTTTAACCAAAAACCAAAACCGGTATTCAAGTGAAGACTTCAAGTGTTTTGATTTTTGGTTTTCAAGTTTACATGTTTTATCCAAAATCATGTTTAGTGCTTAATATCAAAAACATAGACATTTCACCATGTTTGTGTAGTGGATCATATCCATACACCATATGCTTTAAAAGTATTTAGAATATCTTGTTTTTGTATTTAGTGAGTTTTAGAAAAACAAAGTTTTGAAAAATCAAATTTGGAAAAATACAGTTTTTATTTTTAAGCCAATTTTTCCAAGTTACAAAAATAGTCCAAATTACTTGTAACATGCCTTGATTTTGAGCAAGTATGTTTGTTTATCAAAGTATATTGGTAAAACTATTTTTGTAGATTTTCTATGAATTTATGGGATTTTATTTCAATCAAAAAGACCAAGTTTTAAATCCCTTAACAGTTCTGTCCTGGCTTCAGCCGGTCGACCGAGGCCTGAAGGCGGTCGATCGAGCGGTCGACCGACGTGCACAGACGTGCACGCCAATTCTGGCAGGAGGGCCGGTCAACCGACCCGGTCGACCGTCCAGAGAGCTCTGCTCTCTGGAAAGGCCCCGGTCGACCGAGCAGTCGACCGGACAGAGAGACTTGCTCTCTGCATCCTGGCCTCGGTCGACCGACCGGTCGACCGATGGCCTAACGGTCGGATTTCTAACCGTTAGCGGTCGACCGGGCGGTCAACCGACAGTTCTGTTAGGCCTCCAACGGCTAGTTTTTGGAGCCCTATATAATGGGGCATTTGGGGGCTGTTTTCACCAAGATTTTCAAGTGATTTTTGAGCTAGTTTTTTCAACTCCATTTAGAGGTTTTCCCACTTGTTTAGAGAGCTAATATTTCCAATCAAAAGGGGAGTTTTATCAAGAGTGTTTAAAAGAGATTTTCTTGAGTTTTCCTCCACCACTCTCATCCTTATTTTCTCACACAACACTTGAGCCATCCATTGCTATATCTACCTATAGGGATTTGTTGTGAGCGGATTTTAGGTGATCAAGAGTTGTGATCACCAAAGTTCTACTTTGCACTTTGAGGAGGCGGACGTGTGTGTTCGCATTGTTTCGGGTCCTAGTGGGGACTCGGTGTTTCGAGTTGGGGTGCGAACTCTTTGTTTGAGGTGCGGCTTCTGCGAGCTAGTGAGCTTGCAGTGTGTACAGACTAGGGAGTCCGAGAGCTTGTAGGTGTTGCGACGTCGAGTGATCCGGTGGGATCGATTTTAGTGGGAATTCTTCGTGTGTCAAAGGCGGGGATGTAGAGCAAGTGTGCTCGAACCTCGAAACAAATCCCTTGTCTTTGCGATTGCTCTTACTCTCTCTCCCTTATTGTTTTATATCTTGCATGCCTCTATTGCTTTCATATTTATATGCTTGATATAATTGTGTGCTCATATTGTATATGCTTGGGTTTGTCTGCTAACACTTGTATTTAACCAAGAGAGCCAACGCGGCACCTCAACCCTTATCTAGGGGAATCTAGAGGAGTTTGTCCAGAGCCCTTCACGGGGAATTCGGCAACACTCTTGTGTTATATGTAGTGTTTTGTGTAAGAAGTTTTAGTTTAGGTCATTATAGTTTTAATTCCGCATTTAGTGACCATTAGATTAGCCATCACCTATTCACCCCCCTCTAGGTGATTTACAATTGGTATCAGAGCCAAGTGCTCTTGATTTGGGTCTAACAACCTGGAGTTAAAGATCCTCATTTTTAGGCTAATCACAATATTTTGTACACACACAATGGACTTCATGTCACCTCCCACTTTTGACATTCTTAACATCCATATATGGAAGGTGAAGATGTCCTTGTACCTCAAGGCCCTAGGCATTCATGTTTATTTTGCTATCACTAAAGATTCATATTGTTCTAATGGTAAAAATATTGAGGCTAATGCAAAAGCCCTACATGCTTTAAAGTTAACCCTAAATGATGAATATTTATCTAGGGTTTTTAACATTGATTCGGCTTTTGTAGCATGGAACACCATACTCTCCCTCGACGAAAATGAACAATACTATGCGGGGAGCGACTCGGATGTTGGAAGCAACACCTCCAACGCGTGCTACATGGTCTAAGGGGACAACCCCCTTGAGGTAACTACCGAATCCGAGGTAGAAGATAATGACATGTCATATGATGAACTTTCTTCATTTTGTCAAAACTATTAGAGAAATATGACATGCTTAGAAAAGATAATAAAAATTTGAAAAAGAATTTTGATTGCATGCTAAAAGAAAATGATTCATTTAGAACTAAGGTTGCATGCATGGAAAAAGAAAATGAAATTTTAAAAAATGAAAATGTTTCCTTGTTGTCTAAATTAAATGATCTTTGTAAAGGAAACACTATTTTGAAAAATGAAATTGCTTTGGTGGAAAAACAAAAGGAAGTTGCTTTTAATGAAAATACTTCTTTGAAAAGAAAAATTATTGAAAAAGAAAAGAAAATTTTTCTAAAAAGAATAAAAATAATGTTTCTTTATCTCATCATGCTTTACATGCCACCACAAATGAGGTTGAATTTTTGAAAAACAAAATTGATTGTTTGAGCTCAACCTTGAGCTCATGTGCATTTAATCATAAAAGATTGGAATCCTTGTTTTCAAAGAAACAAGTTCCACATGTTCATGCACATCATCATGCATATGCACACTTTGCACTCCACAATCACACTCACACTAATATGCATCCTGAGGTGTACAAATATACACATTGTGGCCGCAAAGGCCATTTAGCAAAATTTTGTTATGATAAGATAAATGTTTTAAATTTGCTAAGAAAAATGTTTGGGTCCCTTATAAGACTAACCCTCAAGGACCCAAGAAAAAATGGGTACCAAAGTCCCCACCATTTGTTTTTGATGTAGGTGAGGGCACTCACAAGATGTGAGAGATTTGGTGCCTTGGTGGTGGTTGCATGGACTAGAAGGACATACATTTGATGCACCGCTATCAAGGAGTTTTGGTGGAAAGGCCACCATATTTTGGAGATTTGGAGTAGTTTCTTGGTTTGATAACTATTTCTAAACTCCTAGTTTATTTACATGCTTATTTCATATGTGACATTTTTAGCATGTTCATGTTTTATGTATTTTTGTGCTTCATGGGGTAAATACTAGTTTAAATGTAGTTTTTTTATCAAAACTTGTATTTATACATATACAAATAGTGAGAACAAATTGATTTATATATGTTTGCACTTCATGCTCATTTATACCCACTTTATGCACATGTATATGCTAGTTTTGATGATTCTCTCATTTACACTTGTCTTACCTATTTTTATGTTTCATGTATATGTATTTTGAATTCAAATCTAATAAATATACATGTATACCCGTGAGTCTCTTGCCTTCATCTTTAATAGACTCTTTTATGTTTGGGATATGTATGCATATTGTTAGGATTAGATAAATCATACATATACCTTGAAGTTTATTATTTTTAAAGAAAATGATAGTTGTTTCGAGCTTCATTGACTATTTTCATGAAAATGCTATTTACATGATTTTTGAACACTCACACTTTATTTGCTTTGTCATGACCTTGGTTCATGTACATATTTTTGAGCTTTATAGTCTTTGAGTGTCATCTCTTGCGTATTTGGTATGACTCATGAAAAACATATGTTTTGATTTCATGTTTTGAAGGATCTTTAACTAGTTTTTCCAAAAAATACTTTTAACTAGTTAATTATTCTTCATTTGGTAGTGATTTTCAATGCTATACTATTTTCAAATCTATTTTTGAAAACCCTACCTTCCATGGGCGGATGGCTGGGCGTGTATGCCTTGCAAACCTTATTGAAAATCTTTTATCTTGAGCATATGAAGGGTGGTAGGTTATGAGTTATATACTTGATTTTTCATTGTTATTTTCAATTGGTATCATTGGATCTTTTCAATTGGTATCTAAATTGATAATTTTGTATATACTCATATTTTGTTTTCTATATATGTAATCTTCATTATTTTCATAATATCAATTGCTATTGGTATTCTCTTTTCATACATATATATGATTTTCGTGTGCTTGCTTTACAATGGGTTTACATATTTAAAGCACAAAGTTTATGCTAAGCTTAAGTTAAAACTTTATTTTCAATTGATATCTCAATTGACATTTTAATAAAGCTTATGCATCGTTTTTCAATTGATATCAATATTCTTCAATTTCAAATTTGTTATAAATTTTACAATTGGTAAATTTACAATTGATATCAATATGTATACCTATTTGAAAAATTCAAAATTTGTAATGTTTATTTTACAATTGGTATCAACATGATTTTTTTTTTCAATTGGTATCTTAAAATTTGATTACAAGTGGTACCTTAAAATTTTTTTAAGATATCTCAAAATTTGTTTTATTGAGAAAAATTCAAAATTTTGTTTGAACAATTAATAATCAAAATTTTTTTTTGATGTATATTGCCTATATGCAAGGGGAGCTTAACATCTCTTCTACATATAGATTCATGATGAGTGTATCTTGTATTGAGGAGCTTGACAACTCTTCTTTATGTGATACATGTGTGTAGGGGGAGCTTCACATCTCCTCTTATGCATTACATATTATACGTTATGTGAATTAGGGTTTGTCATCCCTCTTTCATGTAATGTATATGTGTAGGGAAGTTACTTTACCGTCTTTCTCTTCATGAATGTATATCACATATAACCTTTTATTGACTTATTTGTTTACACCCCTTATTGGTCTGTTATTATGACAAAAAGGGAGAGAAAATTTTGTTTTTTACTTTGACCCCTTTGTTGATGATTGACAAAAAGGGGGAGAAAGATTTTGGATTTATATGCATGTTTTGTGAAAAAGGATTGTTTATGCATATATATTTTGTTTTGCAAATAGGAGAAAAAGAATTTGATTTGTTTTATGCTTGATTGGCATATTTATCTCCTAGATTTGCATACATATTTATGAGCATACATTGCATATCTATTTGTTTATTTGTTATGCATGAGTTAAGGGGGAGCTTCTTTGAAGCTTTACTTTAATCCATGCATATATAACTTCATGAGTTTTGTGATCATCAAAAAGGGGGAGATTGTTTGCCCAAAGGCCTATCACTCTAGTTTTGACGATGATCAACTCATGTAGTTATGTTTACGAATGATCTTGTGTTTAATTAGTGACAGATTCATGATCAAGATCTTTGTAGGTGTGTAGCTTCAACAAAGGATTTAAAGTCAAGTTTTGGAGCTTACACGGTTTGATTCAGGAGCTTATGCATCAAGACCACATCAAGTACTCAAGAGGAGTCTAGCTCTATGGATCGTGTTTAGACCAAGTCAAGAAGATGAGAAGACTTCAAGTGAAGATTTCAAGAAGATGAAGACTTGTGTCTAGGTTTGTTTTATAAGATTTTGTTTTTAGTTAAAATGTAAAGGATAGAATAGTTGGTGGATTGCTCAAGTACATATATACATACACACTCTTGATTTAGTTTGTTTTAGAAAAGAATTTTAACCAAAGACCAAAACCGGTATTCAAGTGAAGACTTCAAGTGTTTTGATTTTTGGTTTTCAGGTTTACATGTTTTATCCAAAACCATGTTTAGTGCTTAATGTCAAAAACATAGATATTTCACCATGTTTGTGTAGTGGATCATATCCATACACCATATGCTGTAAAAGTGTTTAGAATATCTTGTTTTTGTATTTAGTGAGTTTTGGAAAAACAAAGTTTTGAAAAATCAAATTTGGAAAAATATAGTTTTTATTTTTAAGCCAATTTTTTCAAGTTACAAAAATAGTCCAAATTATTTGTAAGATGCCTTGATTTTGAGCAAGCATGTTTGTTTATCAAAGTATATTGGTAAAACAATTTTTGTAGATTTTCTATGAATTTATGGGATTTTATTTCAATTAAAAAGACCAAGTTTTAAATCCCTTAATAGTGCTGTACTGGCTTCAGCCGGTCGACCGACCGGTCGACCGAGGCCTAAAGTCGGTCGATCGAGCGGTCTACCGACGTGCACAGACGTGCACGTCAGTTCTGGCAGGAGGGCCGGTCGACTGACCCGGTCGACCGTCCAGAGAGCTCTGCTATCTGGAAAGGCCCCGGTCGACCGAGCGGTCGACCGGACAGAGAGACTTGCTCTTTGTATCCTGGCCCCGGTTGACCGACCGGTCGACCGATGGCCCAACGGTCAGATTTCTGACCGTTGGCGGTCGACCGGGCGGTTGACCGAAAGTTCTGTCAGGCCTCCAACGGCTAGTTTTGGAGCCCTATATAATGAGGCATTTGGGGGCTGTTTTCACCAAGATTTTCAAGTGATTTTTGAGCTAGTTTTTCCAACTCCATTTAGAGGTTTTCCCACTTGTTTAGCGAGCTAATATTTCCAATCAAAAGGGGAGTTTTATCAAGAGTGTTTAAAAGAGATTTTCTTGAGTTTTCCTCCACCACTCTTATCCTTATTTTCTCACACAACACTTGAGCCATCCATTGCTATATCTACTTATAGGGATTTGTTGTGAGAGGATTTTAGGTGATCAAGAGTTGTAATCACCAAAGTTCTACTTTGCACTTTGAGGAGGCGGACGTGTGTGTTCGCATTGTTTCGGGTCCTAGTGGGGACTCGGTGTTTCGAGTTCTGGTGCGAACTCTTTGTTTGAGGTGCGGCCACGGTGAGCTAGTAAGCTTGCGGTGTGTACGGACTAGGGAGTCCGAGAGCTTGTAGGTGTTGCGGCACCGAGTGATCCGGTGGGATCGATTTTAGTGGAAATCCTTCGTGTGTCGAAGGCGGGGATGTAGAGCAAGTGTGCTCGAACCTCGAAACAAATCCCTTGTATTTGCGATTGCTCTTACTCTCTCTCCTTATTGTTTTATATCTTGCATGCCTCTATTGCTTTCATATTTATATGCTTGATATAATTGTGTGCTCATATTGTATATGCTTGGGTTTGTTTGCTAACACTTGTATTTAACCAAGAGAGCCAACGCGGCACCTCAACCCTTATCTAGGGGAATCTAGAGGAGTTTGTCCAGAGCCCTTCACGGGAAATTCGGCAACACTCTTGTGTTATACGTAGTGTTTTGTGTAAGAAGTTTTAGTTTAGGTCATAATAGTTTTAATTTCGCATTTAGTGACCAATAGATTAGCCATCACCTATTCACCCCCTCTAGCTGATTTACATATAGGTGGTACGATGAGAGAGAGGGAAAGGGATTGGAAAAAGGTTATATGTGTATGTGTCAAGTGATTTATGCAAAAGGGGAGATGATTACTCTCTCTCTCTCTCTCTCTCTCTCTCTCTCCCCCCTCTTTACCCCTCATTTCAGCTGAAACCCCCTCTCCTTCATCTTCCTCAAAATTTCGAAAACCCTAAAATCCCCTTCCTCAATTCTTCTCTCTTATTACCTTTCTCTATCTGTCTCCCACACTTTTTCAATTCTCCTTCCCTCTCTCTTCCTCCCTCTCTCTCGCTGGATTTTACGGTGCCACCAGCAAGCGCAAGGTCTAGGCAGCGCTAGCCGCACATGACGATATGACGATAGCGAGCGGGCAGCAATGGGCCCAGCGACGACCAGTGAGGAAGAGGAGTCATGAGTGGGGATCTCTCTCTTACTTTAAGTTTGTAAATTTATTTGCAAGGATAAATTGTTAAGTTAATGAATTAATGAACTTAGGCAGTGTGATGACTTGGGTATGATGAATTGAAATTTGATGATTCCGTTAGTACTCGAAATTCTTAAGTGGGGTTTTTTGCGGCATGATTATTACTAAAACAAGTTAAATTGAAAACCGATATTTGACAAAAAGAAGCTAGTGATAGATGCTAATTCTCATTGGTCTTGAATTTCTTAGTATTATTATTGGTTTAATTCTTCTACCCAATACAAGGAATATTATCATAGTCATATATAAGTTAGTGATAAATTTTATTTCTTAGCAAATTGCTTACGAAAAAGTTCAATGACCTGGAAAGAATAATCTATTAGTAAGTGGGTAGATGGATCAAGCGTGTAGAGTTTAGGCCAATGAACAACAACCAAATTAGCATTTAGCAAGTGGCCTACGGATTCTGTATATTTTAACACGAGCTTGAACCAAACAGAACTAGCTTAATCATTGATAGTCTTAGAATAAGCACCAAGTTTGTTTATATAGTTCTAATAGAAAAATTAAGTGAGTTTTCCTTCTACTTCAAGTCTAAAATAGAAGCATGAAGCTGAATATTTTGGGGAGAGAGTGTAAAATCTTAATGGTAGAGTTTTTTTTAACTCCTTTGGTGTTAGTACAGAGTTTACATAAAGTGTTAGGGTGCAGCAGATACATGGATATACCAACAGGAGAAGTAACATCTCGACTGTCAACATAGACCTGTCGACAGGCCCCCTAGCTGTCGATGGGCTTTTTCTCGAGAGTCGGGTGTTGTGAGACCAATAGGCTTTTCGACAGTGTTTGGGCTCTGGGTGGTTTTCAAATTGAATTCAGAGTTTGTTTCTGATTCAATTTGAAGTGTTTGGTTTCCTTATTTTCATGAACTCTGTGTCTATATAAAGAGGGGTATTGCCCCTGTTGATTGTATCCTGTACTTGATTATTTTAATAAGATCTCCCTCCCCTTTTGCCGCGAGGAGTAGGCAATTATCGAATCTCATTAAATTTGTGTTCTCGTTTTCTCCCCTTTGATTTCTTTGTTCATGTAATATCCCTAGTTAATAATACGGCATTAATATTTTTTAATATTTATTTGGCTTTCCTCATTATTTTATTATTAGTAATTAACTTGATTTATGACTTATTATTATTAAATATTTGAATTATTTGATGTATTAAATGTTAATATGGCTTTATATATATATTTACCATTATTACTTATTATCATTTTAATTACTAATTAGTATTATTCCCAATACTATTATTATTAGTTATTATTATTTTTGTTGTTGTTATTGTTATTATTATTATGTATTATTATTATTGCTTATTATTAAACTAGTAGTATTGTCACTAATTATTGTTATATATTATTATTATTTGTTGCGTAGCCCATTAGCCCAAGCCCAAAACCCTAGCCGAAACCCAACCCCCTCTCCTCTTCTTGTTCCCCATCTTCTCCTTGCTTCAACCACCACTGCCACATGCAGCCTCGAGCTCTGCTACCCATGCCATCATCATCATGCACCTTCTTCTTCTCCTCCTCCCCCTTTCCATCTTCTTCTCTTCCTAGATCAAACACCACCCTCTTCTTGCACCGCCTCCAACCTCGTCAACCACTGTGCAAGTGCGCCACCATTGAACCCACCACCGCTTATCCTCGTCACCTTGCCGACCACCTCACTGGCCTCCTCTCCCATCTCCTATGGCACCAACAACCACCTTCGCCAACGCACGATCGATATCTCCCACAGCAGCCGAAATTCTCCTTTTCTCTACATCCCCATCACCTCCACATCATGTTCGCAATTGCATATGACTTAGAGTAAAATAATAGACTAGGTAAGAAATACAATTTTAATTCTTACTTTGATTTATAATAAGTTTTTGGAATAGAGACTAAGTTTAGGAATGAATAATTTGGTATTCCTATAACTTATACATTATTTGAATTTTTGTAAAAATTCTTCAAATATTGTCTCTCTTTCAAAGTGCTTTTTCAAAAATACTAACACTTTGTTTTCCTTCTTTCATGGATTTTGTTGGTGTAATTCACTGAAAACCCTCAGAGGATTACAACTCCTCCTCTAGGGATAACCTAGAAGTTTAAAGGCTTGTTGCATAGGCTCGTGTAGTCGCGTGACCTGTGAAAGTGGTTTGATAAAGTCTTAGGTTTAATTTTCTTATTTTATTTAAGGACGAACAAAAGATAGGTATGGGAGTGTGATTGTACACGTATATTGCATTATCTATTATTACATTCCTAAATTTATCTTATAATAAATTCTGTAATTAATTTGTCTTAATGTCTAAATTGTGCAGGGTGATTATTAATGGAAGAAGAGAAGATAATACCAAATAAATACAAGTTAAATTGGATTTATATGAATTAATTTGGTTAATTTGGAGAATTAACGAGGATAAATAAGGATAGAGGCAAATCTAGACATCCAAAGCCAACCTATCAATATACAAATAGATATATAAAGGATTGGGACGTATATTTAGAAGATTTAGTGAGATAAGACACAATCCAACTAAAGATCAATGGATAAATAAATATTTATATCCAGCCTTATCTCCAACCTTATTAAAAGATCTTTTCTATTGGGTAAGCGATTAACTTTATCTCTAATCTTATTAGAAGATCTTTTCTGTTGGGCCAGCGATTTGGTCTCATCCTCATGTGCGCTCTTTTCTCCTCATTTTTGCTATAAATACCACAATATACAAAAGGCAAAGGGTATTACTCCAGCAGAGAATAGAGATTAGGCTTAGGCTTGTAGTTTAACTTAGATTTTTGTTTTCTTTATGTAATTTTCTATTTTTCTTTGTGTAACTGAGATTAAAGAAAAGTTTCATGAGAGAAAGAGAAGTAAGGTTGTATTGAGGGTGATACGAGTGTAAGTTTTCTAATTTCTTTTATTGTTACTTTATTTTAAACAAAGTTACATTCTTATTTTATTCAGTTTCATTTATTTTTCTTTGTTTGTGTTTGATTATTTAATCCAAGTGAATCTAGTAGCATCGAATTGTCTTGCTTTGCGAGTGCCACCAATAGCTCATGATGATGGATTTCTCCTCTTGAGTGTCCGTATCATTTCATGCTTATTCATCTTGATGATGTAATGTGGACGGGGACTAATATTAATCTTATGACTTATGCGCTGATCGTCTGAAGCAAAGTTAGCCTTTGCCATTGATCTAATGTAAGTAATCGGCCAAAGAGGTAAGCAAATTTCTTTCCTTTTATTTTTTAGTTTAAAATACATCTTCAAAATCAACACTTTTTTTATTTCATTCTCTTTTAACTTAGCTCTTTTAACTTAAAATGATTTCAAAAAGATCCCTCATCTTTTTTCTACTTCTTTTCTACTTTCTTTCTAACTTAACTCATATTTATTTTCTTTTATTTCCAGAGGAAAGAAGAAAGACTTTAACCGATTTTAGTAACTTAAAAGAAAGATTACTTAAAAGCTTCTATCGCTGTTCCTCCTTGTGGATCACGGCCCGCATAGCCACTTACTATAATTGTAGAATTGAGGAACCTGTCATTTTCTTAATCTATTTATAAACTTCTCTTTTCTGTGCACAGGTTCGCCTCAATTAAATTTTGGCACCGTTCCTGGGGAGGGACAGTAAGTTTTCTTTTTATGTTTACTAACAGTTTAATTTTTTTCTCTATTTTTATGTGCAGAGGCTAATTTTAAGGAAACAAGCGCTACAAAAACGTATAAATAGATCTGGGCCTCTGCTCTTGAAAGTAGAGCCCAGAAGCTCTCAACTTTATCACGCAAACACGACAAAAGCCTCATTTTTGTAGAAGTTTGAGGGATTACTAATCTTGCTTTCTTGTAGAGGACTGAAATTCATTGTTTTAACTTCTGAAATCTGTTGTTTCTCTGTTTAGATTACAATACATACCATTTTTAATGTCAACAATAAATCGTGTTTGTAAATCTAAAAAATATTTATACTTTGCATTCTACGGGTTTTGTCTATTTCGTTATATTTTTTATATTAATGTTGAAGAGTGATGAAGCAAAGGTACGTGTGCATAGTATTTAGTATAGGAAATTTCTTGTTTGATCATCTTGAGTGTTACTTTTTGCTAAATATTTGTTCACGCGCACTAAAATGAACTAAGAGCATATTCTTATAAAAGATAAGGTGGGAAGGTCATTACACTTAGCCTGAAAATCATTTTCACACTCACTAATCCAGACTAACTTAAAACTAAGTAGACATTGGCCGTGGGGATATTTCAGGCTTAATAGGAGATTGACCTAAAGGGAAGTTATTAGAGTTTGACTCAAGCCAAATCAGTGTCAAAGGTTGGAGATTGAGAGGTGAAACCTCAAAAAATAGCGGTTTAGCATTAATAAGACCCGTTGCTCAGGTACATATACCTCTTATTGGTCTTGCCCCTACCTGATCGATTAACTTATAGTCAGATTGATACATCTCCCGTGAATAGTCTAACCAGTTAGGAGTTGTCTAGGTCTATGGTTTACCTTAACATAGGCTATATTTTTCCTTTTAGTTTGTTTATTTTTTTTGTTTATTTTTGTCAGTTTGTGTGAAATGGATTATAACAGTTCTTTTTCAGTTTCAATAGTAATCCATATTATATCCCGACCTCTTTTTTGGATAATACCAAGACATTTCATAACTTTAATCAATCAAGTATGCCAGATTGGTCTTATCCGAATCAACACATGCCCCAGTCTTAGTATTATGAACAAGACTGAAACAATCATCTTCACTATTCACTAAGTTAGTAGGGATACAACTCTTCCGAGTCATTTTTTCAACCATCTTACCCACATTTCTAGAATAATTAATAGAGAAAAAAATTTGATTTTGAAATGAGGATGGAAGTCTTGAACGAAAATTTTTTAGGAACCTTACATGAGTCCGAGCGACAAGTTCAGAGCATGAAGGACTCACAATCCCATCAAAATTTTCAAATCCAAGATTTTTACTCTATTTTTCAAGTCCTACATCAACAACAAGAACCAATTGACTTAGAAAAGAGTACAAAATCTGTGATTCAGTCCCAAAATGATTATATTCAATCCCAAAATGATTCCTTCAATAGGTTAGAATCACAAATGGGTCATTTGGATAACATAATTAATGATAGGAATGAGAAAACTCTCCTTATCCAATTTTGACCATTCCCAATTCCCCAAGCCATATTGATAGGAACCAAGAATCATGGTGTCTTGGAGACTTTAACCAAGATTTAATTCTCTTACACCAACTTGAACTTGACCAATCTCAAACCTTTGATGAACTGATAAGTTTTTATTTCAAGAAAATTGAAAACTTGATTGTAAATGTGAACTCGATTCACAACTTTGTGATTTAGTTCAGTTTTTGAATCTTTATTGACTCCAGTGTTCTTACCTAATTTGGACCCAATTTTTGAGCCAACACTGATTCCTGCACCCATAGAGTTTGAACTTGAACCACTATTTTGGAAAGTTACATTTCTTTGATAGGAAAAGAATATGAATTTTATTTTTTTGATTTGAAACCAATTCTTGAATCAAAACTAACTCTTAATCTAAACTTGATTTAAGTCATATTGGTTCTTGGACCTTCCATTCTTGAGCCCAAGTCAACCATTTCATTGAATCATATTCTATTGTTGGATTAAGGTATAAATCATAATGACTCCGAGGTGATATTCCAAGATTGGTCATATAATTAGGATAATTTTAATATTAGGATTTTGCATAATTCTATTCAATTTAGGGATAATAAAAATGTAAATAGGAAAGAGATCATAAAAGGTGGGTTCTGATTGTTCATCAAAAGTGCATATTTTTAGTCACATTTTCATGTTTATTTTTTTATAAAGTATTACTATTTTATTATTTTATTATTAGTAATGTGCATGCCTCCATAATTAAAAAGAGAAAAGAAAAGAGCCCAAAAGAAGGCCAAAAGTCTAAGAGAAGCTTAAGAGTCCATCAAGCCTAAGTAAATTAAGAGATTATCCTATCCTAATTTCAAGATAAAGGAGAAAATTAATTTAAATTAATTTGCTTGATCCCCAAGTCAAAGAAAAGGAGGAGAATTTAAGTTTAAATTCGGATTTATAGATTACTTATTTCCTAAGTTATCTAAGAAACAAGATTATTTTAAATTTCGGAGATCAGACAAAGATTCTGAGGATAGATCTCCATATGGACGGACAAGATGAAGCCAGAACCCAAAACGCGAGCCCCACTCCACAAATTGGCACATTTTCCCCTGAAAAATTGCGAAAATGCGGCTTTCTGGTGTAGTTGAGCGTGGCAGTTTGGTGTGAGTGCTCTACAGGGATTCTACCACTAGGATCTCCTGTAAATAGAGAGTCAAAGCAACAGAGTAGGGGATCTCAGAAAATCAAGTTTTAGGATTTTCTTTAGATATTTTTATTTTCAAATTTTCATTGTATTTTTTTAACTTTTTACATTGAAGAAGAAGATTTGTAGAGAGAAAAAGGTTTTTGTACTGGATCAGTGACAATTCAGAAAATGTTCTTACTTTTTTTGTTATATCTCTTTTGTTCTTTTAATTTTTGTTCTTCAATTTTTATTTGCTTTATTTTGTGCACCCTTTAATCACCATGCCTAGTTTAATTATGAACATGAGTAACTAATTCTTTTCGTAGTTTGCTAATCTCTCCACCAACCAAGTCTAGCTTTATAAGATAAGTTGATTGAATTCTATGCCTGTTTGAAACCCTGGGGTTAAGTTAAGATCTTGAAGATTAGTGATGAATTAAGTTAAACTGGTTTTAGGGATATACTATTTAATGGTTATTCTTGATTTATGCTTAAATTCTTTGATAGTTTTATGTTAAGTCTAAAATGATTTTTCTTGTGCTATACTTAGAAACTTTGATAAACTAATGTTTAATTTTATCTATTGTACTTTAATTAGGGTTTGCTTTCTATCATACTCTTTTTACTTGAATTTGAAGCAACACTCTGGGATTAATCTTTCTAGATACAATATGATGTTTATTCTGTAGTACTTAGTTGTGGTTGATGATTAGTAGACTATGATCTCTCTTTTTATTTGATTCAACTCTTTTATAACCATTATCTTTCTTTTCAAGTTTTACAGAGAGAAAACGTACCAAAACACTTCCATCGCATCTCTCCCGCTGATCGATCCGTTTAGCACTTCCTACAGTAGATTAATTGCGAGAAAATAGAGAAATTTCTTAACCTTATTTTCCCCCCTTTTTACTCTCTTTTCTTTGTCAATCAAAATTTTAGCGCCATTGCTAGAGAGGGAACGATACAGTTTTCTTTTTAAATTAACTCTAATTTTTTGTTTCTGTGAGAGAATAGAAAAATACTTTGCAGAAAAGGACATATAAGTGGTTGTAGGACTCTGCATACAAAGTAGAGCCCCTAAACCTCAACAGAGCCACACAAACACGGCAAAAGCCGTGCAAATGCAGCCAAGTTGAATTGGCTACTAACCTGTCTTCTACAGGGCTGCTTAAAATTATTTAAAATATTTACTGCAATTGATAGTTTTTCTGTTTGATAACCCTGCATACATCTAATAATTTAACAATAATTTATTTGTTGATTAACTTAAAAAACTATTTAGACTCTTGCATCGTAGGCAAGTGTCTATTTAAATTATTTAATTTCTGTTGAAGAGTGCTAGAGACGAGTTACATCCGCATAACATATAGATTAGGAAGCACTTTTTGGCTGATTTACTGCTTTTAAGTAAATTCTTTTCTATTTACTTGTACACGTGTACTAAATTCATTTTAAGGGCATAATCCCTAAATAACAAACGTCCTTACCCTTCTTTGGCCCACAAATCATCTTCCATTCATGGCCTAATTTAAAATTAACTAGATGTTAGCCCTATCCCAGACTCACTAGGTGATTGATTAAAGAACTTGTTAGAACTTAACTCTTGCCAAATCGGTAACTAGGTAGGGGATTGAGAGACGAAATCTCAAAGGTTAGTTGTTTGGCTTAATTAGGCCCGTCTTGACGGATACCTCTCACCAATCTTGCCACCTACCTAGCCGATTAACTTGTGGTTAAAGTCTGAAATATACCTCCGCAGATAATCTGAAGTTAGGAGTCGTCTAGATTTAAGCTTACCCTAGAATAGGATTGATTGATTTTTTTTTCCTTTTGACTGGTGAATTGGTTTATATTGATTATGGATGTAAGTGTGGTCTAGAGACCCAATTACTTCTAGATTAATTAAGACTAAGTTACCACGTCAACCTAACCAAATCATGACACAACCAATATCGCTAGAGGATTGATTCTATCTTATTAGGACATCATTTCCATTTTGCATTCAGTTTCCCAAAGCTGAAAGCAAAAGCATTGAGATAAAGCCACAATTCATTAACACTCTTCCTCACTACCATGGTTTAGAGTCCGCGAATGCATACTTCTTTATAAAAGAATTTGAAGAGGTATTCCTCTTGATGAGGATACCACAGTTAGGAGATGATGCAGTAAGATTATGTTTTGTACCTTTTGCCCTCCAGGACCCAGCCAAGAAATGGCTATACAATTTAGCAGAAAACTCTATCACATCGTGGGACGATTTCGTCAAAGATTTTTTAAAGAAGTTCTACCCTATCCATAAGACTGCCCTTATGAGAAAAAATATAACACAGTGCAAGAACCTAACAATCGTTTTGAAAATATTTCAAACATTTCAAGAATCTTCTTGTCCAATGCGCTCATCATGGTGTAGATAAGTAACGGCAATGCCAAATTATCTACGATGGTTTAAATTATCAAAATAAAACTCTCCCAGAAACTATGTGTGAAGAGAGATTCTTGAAAAAAGATGAATATAAAGGGTGGGAAATTTATGAAGATTTAGCGGAAAAAACCTTACAATGGGAACCTTCAAATGAAGAGTCTAGGAATTCCATCTCTAACTCTTCCAAAAGAGGTCTCCACTCGATAGAGGACTCCTTAGCAACTGAGGCTAAATTAGCTAATGTTATGTAAAGGCTAGAGGCCATAGAAACTAAGGATCTTGTTTCTGTAAACCAAATCAGCCCAACACCATCTACGGGCTGCACTTACTGTCAAGTTAGGAATCATGTGTTCGAAGAGTGTCTCGTGTTCATGGCTCATCAAATATTGCCCGAACATATGAATACAGTATTCTCAAGGCCCATCAACAATTTTCTGGTTGGAGAAATCACCCAAATTTCTCATGGACCAAAAACACCAACGATTATCCTAGGCCTAATTTCTCCAACAATTTCCAACCACCTTATTATCAACCCAATTTTCCCAATCAAGCTCCACAACCTTCCTTCCTCCCATTGCCGACAAGAAATCTGTCAATTTTGAGAAGATTTAGACATCTTTTATGCATAATACGGGACAAGCCATATCAAGATTAGAGGCCAAGTGAGTCAGTTAACCAGTTCCATGAGCGAAAGCCCAAAGGGACTTTGCCTAGTCAACCGGTAACAAATCCTAGAAACTCTAGTCAAGCTCATGCAGCTCAAAGGATCCAATGAACCAATTTAATGTGGTTCATATGTTATGATCAGGAATACAAGTTAATAATCAAGTGTCAATATCATCGGACCCGACTCAAACATCCACTCCTAGTTCCACTCCACCCACTTCTAAAGATAAGTCAGCCGACCCAGTGCATAAGCCTACAACCCTATTTCCGAATAGACGAGTAATAATAATGCACAGTAGAAAAAATACTTGAGATCTTTAATCAAGTAAAGATAAACATACCTCTTCTTGATGCAATCTAACAAGCCCTAGTTATGCCAAATTCCTTAAGGACATGTGCACCAAGAAGAGAAAGATCAATGTACCAAAGAAAATTTTTCTAGCCACTAATATTAGTGAGCTATTGTCCAATCAGATCCCCGTCAAGTATCAAGGATCCTGATTGTTCTACCATCTCTTGCACAATAGGTCAGACAAAATTAATTGAGCTCTTCTTGATTTGAGAGCGAGTATCAACTTACTCCCTTCCTCAATATACTAGCAATTTGGGTTGGGCAAACTTAGCCTGACTCAAATCACGATTTCGTTAGTTGACCGGTCAATCAAAGTCCCAAAAGCAGAAATAACCGATGTCCTTATCCAAATAGGGGAATTCATTACCCATCAGACTTCATTGTCCTAAAAACCTAACCAGTCTCTAATTCTAGGTCTCAATCTCCCATCATCTTAGGACACCCATTCCTAGCAACTGTAAATGCAATTATAAATTATAGAACTGATCTATAAGATTGACTTTTGGAGACATGATTAAGAAAGTCAATGTTTTCAACTTAGAAAAACACCCCTACGAGATGGATGATCCACCTTTTGAGGTAACCTTATTGAGGAATTGACAAGTGAGCACAGCGAGGAGATAAAACTAAAAGTCGAGTGTGATGCTGAGTTGGAATCTGAAGATTTCAAACTTGATGAGATAGTCAATTCTACTATTGAGCGGGCATCAAGCCCAAGTTCTTTAGATCCGGAGCAAACAAGCTTGACTCCTCCGTCTATTGAATCATCTCCTTCCTTAGAACTAAAAGCCTTGCCCAAACATCTCAAGTACACCTACTTAGGTGAACAAGAGAATCTTCCAGTCATTGTTGCATCCGACTTGACTGTTGGACAAGAAGAGAACCTTATGACAATCCTTAAGAAACGTAGGAAAGCCATTAGTTGGACGATGACCGACATAAAGGGATTGAGTCTAGCTATAGTTCAACACCGAATCCATCTAAATAAAGAGGTAAAACCAAAGAGGGACCTATAACATAGGTTAAACCCTATTATCCAAGAGGCCATTCGAGCTGAAATAGTAAAGCTTTTAGATAATATGATAATTTATTCCATTTCTGATAGTCAATGGGTTAGCCCAGTCTATGTGGTTCTTAAGAAATCCAATTTTACCGTGGTAGAGAATAAAAACAAAGAGTTAGTACAAAAGCGACTCCCTACAAAGGTTTGATTTTGCATTGACTAAATGTTGCCACTCGCAAAGACCATTTTCCTCTTTCATTTATCGATCAAATGCTTGAATGATTAGCGGGAGTATTACTGTTTCTTGGATGGTTACTCGGGATATAATTAAATCCCCATAGCACCAGAGGACCAAGAGAAGATAACATTTACTTGTCCATTTGGGACTTTTACTTACCGCTAAATGTCTTTCATTTTATGTAATGCCCCTACGATATTTCAATGTTGCATGCTAAGCTTATTGTCCGACACGGTCGAACGATTGTTAGAGATCTTTATGGATGATTTCTCTATTTATGGAGACTCTTTTGATCAATATCTTCACCATCTATAACTTCTCCTCAAAAGATGTGCCAAAAAGAATTTAACTTTGAATTGGGGAAAGTGTCACTTTATGGTACAACATGGGATTGTCCTAGGTCATAAAATTTCTAGAAAATAGATTGAAGTGGACAAGGTAAAGATAGAGGTCATAGCCAAGCTTTCCACACCTAAATGTGTAAAAGACATCTTTTCCTTTTTAGGACATGCTGGTTTCTATTATAAGTTCATTAAGGATTTTAGGAAAATTTCTAGACCCCTAAACAATCTTTTAGCAAAGGACGTGCCCTTCATCTTTGATGATTAATGTCTTAATACTTGGGAGAAGCTCAAAATGAAACTTATCTCTGCACCTATAATTTCTGCCCCAGATTGGTCCAAACCATTTGAGATCATGTGCAACGCTCCTGATTTTGCCATAGGCACTGTCTTAGGACAACGTATTGACAATAAGTAGCATGTGATTTACTATTCAAGTAGGACTCTTAATGACGCCCAATTAAACTATACTACAACTGAGAAGGAATTCTTTGCAGCAGTGTTCGTATTGGAAAAATTTCATCCATACCTACTTGGGACCAAAGTCACCATATTCACTGACCATCTACACTTCGATACCTAATGCTCAAGAAGGATGCGAAGGCCCGACTCATTCGTTGGATCCTCCACCTTCAAGAGTTTGATCTCAAAATTCGAGATAAAAGGGTGTTGAAAATGCCATCGCCGATCACCTCTCTTGAAATCACCTAGAGGGGGGTGAATAGGTGATAATGCTAATCTAAAAACTAAATGCGGAAATTAAAGCTAATTTGCAACTACACTTAGTACAACCAACGAGTGTAGCCGAATTCGCCGTGAAGGGCTCTGGACTAACTCTTCTTGATTCCTCTGAATAAGAGTTGAGGTGCTATATGAAGCTCTCGTGGTTAAGTACAAGTGAGGAACACAAACACAAGCCAAGCATATAAAGATGATAAGTAATATGAAATAATGCAAGGCACAACACAAGCAAATATGATATGAATGATATGAAAGATGCACAAATAAAGAGAGAAGGTTAAGTGACAATGGATCAAACGCAAACACAAAGATATGTTCCGAGGTTTGAGCCCCAAGCTCTACGTCCCCGCCTTCATCGAGAGGGATTTCTAATCCACTAGGAGTACCGAACTTCTCTCTCAACCAATACAATGCCACCGAGGCAATACAAACTCAATCCACCTCTACCGAAGAGGGATACAAATCCAAACCAACTCCACCTCACCAAAAGGGAGTAAACCAACAATCTCAACCTCTACCAATGAGGGAGCAAACATCAACCCAATTCCACCTCTACCAAAGAGGGATACAATAAGAAAGGGTTTACAACTTGGTGGTTTCCACAACCACAAAAAATTTTCCCACAAATAAATGATCATAATAGAATAGGATAGAAGATAGCTCAAGTGTGGAAAAACAAGAGTTTGAAAAATAAAAAATCAAAGAAAATTACTTGGGAAAACTCTTCGTAAAAGATAGAAATGAAGAACAAAACAAATCTCTCAAATTTCTATTTTCTTTGATTTTTCCAAAACCGTAAAACAATATAAAGAAAGATCTTTTGAAGCTATAAACACTTTTGAAAACTTGTTTTAAACACCAAGAAAAGAGAGAAATTTTAGCTCTTAAAATCTTAACCAAAAACTCAAAGCAATGGGGTATTTATAGCCCCAAAATAAAATTAGCCGTTAGGCTGATTTTTCAGCCTGTGACGGCTGGCGGTCGACCGGAATATGACCGTTGGAGGAACCCGGTCGACCGTCCAGTCGACCGACCAAAAATAGAGAGCAAAGCTCTCTGGCCGATCGACCGACCGGTCGACCGAGCCCTGTGCCTGGCCAACGTGCACAGGTCCGTGCACGTCGGTCGACCGAGCGGTCGACTGACTCTGGAATCCGGTCGACCGGACCGGTCGACCGCCAGAGCCTGGCAGGCAATGTTCTGGGTGAGAAAAACTTATTAAAAAATATTCTAATAAATCCCATAAATCTTCTAAAAATCCACAAAAATAGTTTTATCATTTTACATTGATATATAAACTTGTCTTAAAAATATCAACACAAATTTCAAACATTTTGAACCATTTTTGTCTTACAAATTTTGTCAAAAACTAAAACCTGTATTTTTCCAAACTTTGATTTTTCAATAGGAAATCTGATTTTTCCTAAAACTCATTTAAATACAAAAACATGATACTTAAACACTTTAAAGCATGTTGCATATGGACATAGGTCCAATATACATGAAACATATACATATCATAGTTTTTGTCTTTAATTCCAAAAATAATGTTTTGTTAAAAATACAAAACACATGAATAGACATCTCAACATAAGTTTGTCTAGGAAATTAAGCATGCATGTATATACAAGACATCTAATATATAAAACCATGTAAACTTGTATTGATAGTATCTATTCATGAAAATGAAGATCGGTTAAATTAAAAACTGAAAAACCAATTTCCATAAAACGTATGTGTTATGCACTTGAGCATATCAACTATCTAATCTTTACACATGGATCTAAAACACAAACTGAACTATGGTACCGAGATCTTCTTGATGAACTCCGTCTTCAAGTCGACTCGATCCAAACCGTGATCCACCGAGCTGACTCCAACGAGTGCAAAGTATGATCTTGATGCTCGGGTTCTTGAATGACCATGTGAAAGGCTTCAAAAACTCTTTTGTTGAAGCTAATCACCAACTAATATCTTACTTAATGATCTGAAACTAAACATCACAAGATAATTAGTAAACATAACTGCATGAGTTAATCATCATCAAAACTAGAGTGGAAGGCCTCTGGGCCAACAATTCCCCCTTTTTGATGATGACAAAACTCATGGAGTTATATATGCATGGATTAAAGTTAAGATTCAAGAAAGCTCCCCCTTAATTCATGCATAGGAATAAACATAAGAATATGCAATGAAAGCTCATAAACATGTATGCATAGATATGCATAAAACAATAAACCAAATACAAAAACATGCCCTTGAATAATGCCCTTGATACCAATTAAATAATTAAATGACAAACTAATAAATAAAACAAAACATGCATATAAAACATGCATATAAACTCAAATACTTCTCCCCTTTTTGTCAATCATCAACAAAGGGTCAAAGTAAAAACAAATCAATAAATTCTTCTCCCCCTTTTTATTCGAACCAAAGAATCAACAAAGGGGTTAAAAACAATAAATGCAATGTTCTCCCCCTTTTTGTCTAAAAACAAAAATGATATAAATAAGGGGTGACAATCAATTAAGATACCAAAAAAAATATGTCAAAGTAGTGCATCTTGATACCAATTGAAAGGAAACATAAAAACATTGATACCAATTTTAAGAAGCAAAAGCATCTTGATACCAATTAAAAACATTTAAATAAACATCTTGATATCAATAAAGAGTATTATTCTTTTTAAGCATATGATACCAATTGAAATTATAATATTCTATACTTTATTTTAATTCATTTTCTATCATAAAGTAAGGGAGTGAAAATCTAGGGTAAACAAAATACCAATTGAAAGATAAAATATGAGTTTTCTCCCCCTTTATGAAATACCAATTGAAATTATGCAAAAGCTTATATTAGCATACCAATTGAAAAACTAATCAATTGAAATATGATATTCATTAAAAATTCAAGGTTTAGCATAAACATATATATATATGTATGAAAATTATATACTAATCTAAATGATACTATAAGAAATGAAGGCATACATACATACAAATATATGAGTATACAAAAATGTCAATATTGATACCAATTGAAAGAATCCAATGATACCAAATAAAATAATAATAATATCAAGTGTATACCTCATATAACCTACCACCCATTTCATGCTCAAGTTTAAAAAGATTTTCACTATAAAGTATACAAGGTATGGTCTCCCATCCAACCGCCCTTGGAAGGTAGGGGTTTTCAAAAATAGGTTTGAAAAATATAAAGTATGTTTCAAAACTCTACCATAACGAAGAATCCGAACTAGTTAAATGGAAAAACTTCTAAACTAGTACGAAATCCTTCAAGCAAGGAATAAAACAAAATCATATTTCATGAAATACATGTAAATCACATGGTCACTAAACACTCAAAGTCCATAAAGTCCATGTCATACTCATGAAAATAAAATCATGAGAAACCATAAATAAGGTGAGTGAACAAGTGTAATGTGAAACATGGCATCATGAAAATATGCAATCAAGCTCAATATTCCTTAAAAATATGAAAATCATCAAAACTTATTTAATCTTCAAGGCATATGTATGTCTTATATAACCTAAAGTATACATACATATCCAAACACAACGAGTCCACAATAATATATGCATGAAGGCACGTGGCTCAAAGGATGTATATGCATAATCAATAGTTTGGATAAAATGGACATATACATGAAGTTAAACAAAAACATATGAAAAACATGGATAAAATAAGAATACTGTAAATCACCTAGAGGGGGGGTGAATAGGTGATATGCTAATCTATAAACTAAATGCGCTAAATGTGGAAGTTAAAACAAATTTTGCAACACACTTAATACAACACACAAGTGTAGCCGAATTCCCCGTGAAGAGCTCTGGACTAACTCCTCTTGATTCCCCTAGATATGGGTTGAGGTGCTATATGAAGCTCTTGTGGTTAAGTATAAGTGAGGCACACACACAAGCAATCCAAGCATATAATGAATAAGCAATATGAATCAATGCAAGGACAACACAAATGCAAGCAATAAGATATGAATGAATGATGCTATGCACAACACAAATAAAGAGAGAGAGAGTTTAGAGATAATGTATCAAACGCAAACACAAAGATATGTTTCGAGGTTCGAGCCCCTAGCTCTACGTCCCCGCCTTCACCGAGAAGGATTTTCAATCCACTAAAGGAGTACCGAACTCCTCTCTCAACCTTACAAGCCATCGAGGCAATACAACCACAATCCACCTTTACCGAAGAGGGATAAGGCCCGTAGCCAACAACAAACACAATCACCTCTACCGAAGAGGGATCCAAACAATACCACTCCGATCAACCTCTACCAAAGAGGGATACACAAATACAAGGAGAGTTTTTACAACAAGTGGTTACAAATACCACAAACTATCTCTTTTCACAAAACAAAGATCCTAAATAGATTAGGATAGAATGATAGCTCAAGTGTGGAAAACTAGTGTTTTGATCAAAGAAAATCTCTTGGGAAAAATACCAAATGGATATAGAAGTTAGAGATCAAAAACAAATTCCCAAAAACTAATTTTCTTTGAAATGAACAAAACACTTTAAAACAAACAAATAAATCTTTTGAGCACAAAAACTATTTTGAAAACTTATTTAAACACTAGAGAAACACTGAAATTTTTCTTTTTAAAAGTCATATCAAAACACCCCAAGAGATGGGGTATTTATAGCCCCAAAACAAAACTAGCCGTTAGGCTGATCTGGCAGCCTGACAGGCTACCGGTCGGCCAGCCCGGCCGACCGCCAACGGTTAGAAATGTGACCGTTGGGGCAACCCGGTCGACCGCACGGCCGACCGCCCAGATACAGAGAGCAGACTCTCTGATCCGGTCGGCCGCTAGGCCGACCGCCCAGATACAGAGAGCACGGCTCTCTGATCCGGTCGGCCGCCCGGCCGACCGACCCACTGTGCCAGCAGACGTGCACAAGTCTGTGCACGTCGGTCGACCGCCCGGTCGACCGGCTTGGTCTGTCAGCACAGTTCTGGGTCAGAAACACTTATTAAAAATATTTCTAAAAATCTTTTAACTCTTGTAAAAATGCCCAAAAATAGTTTTATCATTTTGCATTGATATATAAACATGTGATAAATATTTTAGCTCAAATATCAAGCATATGAAACTATTTTTGTGTCTTATCATTTTTACCAAAAACCAAAACTTGTATTTTATCAAACTTAGATTTTTAATACATGAATAGGAAAGTCAAAATAAGTTTGTTTAAGATATGAAGCATGCATGTATATTGAACACATCTAATATACATAAACCAATTAAACTTGTTTTGATCAACTATTCATGAAAACAAATATTGGTTAAACTAAAATCGAAAAACCAATATCCAAACATAAAACGTGTGTGTATTGTGCACTTGAGCATATCAACTATTCTTATCTTTACACATGGATCTAAAACACACAAAACACTAGGATACCTAAGTCTTCTTGACGATCTTCCATCTTCAAGTTGACTTGGTCCCAAAACTTGATCCACCAAGTGCAAAGGTATGATCTTGATGCACGGCCTCGGGAATCATCAAGTGAAGGCTTCCAAACTCCTCTTTTTGAAGCAATCACCAACTAATATCTTGCTTAATGATCTGAAACTAAAATCACAAGATTATTAGTAAACATAACTACATGAGTTAATCATCATCAAAACTAGAGAGGAAGGCCTCCGGGCCAACAAATACAAGTCAAATGCATGAATCATCAAAACTAGACTATACTAGCACATCTAATGGGTACAAATAAGCATTCAAGTACAAACATATATAGATTTATTTATGGCCCACTCTATGTACAAGTATAAATCCTAATCTTAATGAAAACTAACATTTAAACATATATTCAAAACATGAAGCCTAAAACAGGATATAAATCAACATGATAAACATAAACATGATTATTATGTAAATCCACATGTTATTAGAACTATGAAATACATAATAGCTAAACAATAGAGAGAACACTAAAGTAATTGTCCATATTAAACATGGGTGTCTCAAATGCTATACATGTATGTTAAGGATCTAATAATCATGGCATTATCATAATAATCTATAAACATCCAAAACATGCTATAAATAATGAACATGAAAAACATGCATAAATAAATAAGGAGTAAGAGACCGTTACCAAAACCTATGAGGCAACTCTCCATGTCTTCAAAACAAGGTGGTCTTCCTATCAAACCTTCCCTTGAAAGTGATGCATCCAAATGGTCACCATGAAGCTCGGAACGCATCCACTCCAAGGTACCGCTACTCTCACGTCATGTGAGAGCCCACACCTACATCAAACATAAAAAGGGTGGTCTTTGGTACCCATTTCCTTTTGGGTTCATAGGGGTTAGAACCTTTCCTAACCCAAA
This sequence comes from Agave tequilana, assembly GCA_038442645.1. Classification (NCBI taxonomy): domain Eukaryota; kingdom Viridiplantae; phylum Streptophyta; class Magnoliopsida; order Asparagales; family Asparagaceae; genus Agave; species Agave tequilana. The sequence goes on from JAVJIF010033436.1 coordinate 139,592, forward strand.
CAAAATTAGTTGCTAAATTAACATCATAAAAACGATCATAGCAAAATTTAGCAAGGTGTCCCTTTCGTCCACAATGTGTACAAGTGTACACATGAGCATACATGTGATGATGGTGTACGTGAGGAGCATGTGTATGCCGTGGAGAGTGTGCATGCAAAGATGGAACTTGTTTCTTTCGACACAAAGATTCCAAGCGTGTATGGCTCAAAACACATTGGCTCAAAGTGGAGCCCAAACAATCTACACTCTTCTTAAGTATGGATATATCATTTTTAATTAAAGAAGAAGTGAAACATGCTATAGATGAAGTAGGTGAAGCTATCTTAGCATGGCAAACATGAGAATCAATATTATTTTGCAAAAATTCATTTTTCTTTAAACAATCTTCTAAATCCTTTGAAATAGAAGCAATTTTTATTTTCAAAGAATCATTCTCTTTTACAACAAAATCAAGTTTTGAAGTTAAAACTTTATTTTTCTTCAAAACATCATTACAATCTTTCTTATTTTTCAAAATCTCATTTTCTTTTAGGACAAGATCAAGTCTAGATTTCAAAGAATCCCTTTAATTAGAAATCTCAACCTTCTCTTGCAAAACAAACTCAAGTTTTGAAAACAAATCCTCTTTTTCTTTACAAGTTTTCTTTTTTAAAACTTTATATTTTTCAATCAATTTTTCTCACACAATAGATAGTTCTTCATTCAAAGCATGGGCATCAATATTCTCATCACATGAAGAACTAGCATCATCAATATCTAATTGAGTTTTCGAGTATACCTCAAGGGAGTTATTCCCTTGGACCATGAAGCATTGTGACTCGAATTCTCCACTAGATTCCTCCGATTGGATTGGCAATTGAAGCTTGGAGGTGGAGGTGGTCAATTTATTCCACACTACAAAAGCAGAATCAAGATTAGAAACAAGTATAAGATAATCTTTATTAAGCGTGCTTCTAATAGCCTCAGGGGCCAGTGTATTGGCCCCTATATGATTGCAGTTACCAAGATAGCATTTCTTGGTAGCGGCAAGGAAAACATGCAAGCCTAGGGTTTTTAAGTAGAAGGACGTCCTATATTTCGATATGTCAATGTTGGAGACATCGAACATGGGAGGTGACAAGCAATCCATGAGTGTGTGCAAACAAATAGTGTGCAAATGCAAAAGATAGATTAGCAAGTCCAAGATCACATTCCTAGGTTGTTAAACCAAGTATCAGGAGCGGAGGCTCTGATACCAATTGAAATCACCTAGAGGGGGGTGAATAGGTAATAATGCTAATCTAAAAACTAAATGCGAAAATTAAAACTAATTTGCAACTACACTTAGTACAACCAACGAGTGTAGCCAAATTCACCGTGAAGGGCTCTGGACTAACTCCTCTTGATTCCTCTGAATAAGAGTTGAGGTGCTATATGAAGCGCTCGTGGTTAAGTACAAGTGAGGCACACAAACACAAGCCAAGCATATAAAGATGATAAGCAATATGAAATAATGCAAGGCACAACACAAGCAAATATGATATGAATGATATGAAAGATGCACAACACAAATAAAGAGAGAGGGTTAAGAGACAATAGATCAAACGCAAACACAAAGATATGTTCCGAGGTTCGAGCCCCTAGCTCTACGTCCCTGCCTTCACCGAGAACGATTTCTAATCTACTAGGAGTACCGAACTCCTCTCTCAACCAATACAATGCCACTGAGGCAATACAAACTCAATCCACCTCTACCGAAGAGGGATACAAATCCAAACTAACTCCACCTCACCAAGGGGGAGTAAACCAACAATCTCAACCTCTACCAATGAGGGAGCAAACACCAACCCAATTCCACCTCTACCAAAGAGGGATACAACAAGAAAGGGTTTACAACTTGGTGGTTTCCTCAACCACAAACAATTTTCCCACAAATAAATGATCCTAATAGAATAGGATAGAAGATAGCTTAAGTGTGGAAAAACAAGAGTTTGGAAAACAAAAACTCAAAGAAAATTACTTGGGAAAACTCTTGGTAAAAGATAGAAATGAAGAACAAAATAAATCTCTCAAATTTCTATTTTCTTTGATTTTTTCAAAACCCTAAAACAATATAAAGAAAGATCTTTTGAAGCTATAAACACTTTTGAAAACTTGTTTTAAACACCAAGAAAAGAGAGAAATTTTAGCTCTTAAAATCTTAACCAAAAACTCAAAGCAATGGGGTATTTATAGCCCCAAAATAAAACTAGCCATTAGGTTGATTTTTCAGCCTGTGACGGCTGGCGGTCGACCGCCAATGGTCATAAATATGACCGTTGGAGGAACCCGGTCGACCATCCGATCGACCGCCCAAAAACAGAGAGCAAAGCTCGCTGGCCGGTCGACCGACCGTCGACCGAGCCCTGTGCCTGGCCAACGTGCACAGGTCTGTGTACGTCGGTCGACCGACTCTGGAATCCGGTCGATGTTCTGGGTCAGAAAAACTTATTAAAAAATATTTTAATAAATCCCATAAATCTTCTAAAAATCCACAAAAATAGTTTTATCATTTTGCATTGATATATAAACTTGTGTTAAAAATATCAACACAAATTTCAAACATTTTGAACCATTTTTGTCTTACAAATTTTGTCAAAAACTAAAACCTGTATTTTTCCAAACTTTGATTTTTCAATAGGAAATCTGATTTTTCCTAAAACTCATTTAAATACAAAAACATGATACTTAAATACTTTAAAGCATGTTGCATATGGACATAGGTCAAATATACATGAAACATATACATATCATAGTTTTTGTCTTTAATTCCAAAAATAATGTTTTGTTAAAAATACAAAACACATGAATAGACATCTCAACATAAGTTTGTCTAGGAAATTAAGCATGCATATATATAAAACACATATAATATACATAAACCATGTAAACTTGTATTGATAGTATCTATTCATGAAAACGAAGATCGGTTAAACTAAAAACTGAAAAACCAATATCCATAAAACGTATGTGTTGTGCACTTGAGCATATCAACTATCTAATCTTTACACATGGATCTAAAACACAAACTGAACTATGGTACCGAGATCTTCTTGATGAAGACCGTCTTCAAGTCGACTCGATCCAAACCGTGATCCACCGAGCTAGACTCCAATGAGTGCAAAGTATGATCTTGATGCTCAGGCTCTTGAATCACCATGTGAAAGGCTTCAAAACTCCTTTGTTGAAGCTAATCACCAACTAATATCTTGATTAATGATCATCACAAGATAATTAATAAACATAACTACATGAGTTAATCATCATCAAAACTAGAGTGGAAGGCCTCTGGGCCAACATCTCTCGTATTCTAAACACCCCTTCCAACGAGTTGCTAATCAACGATAACTTCCCTGATGAACAACTCTTAGCTACCTCTAGGGAACCATGGTTTGCCGACATAGTTAACTACTTAGTCACAAACTAAATTTCATCTCATTAGTCAAAACAAGATGTATATTGTTTCTTGTCTCAAGTTTGATATTTTACTTGGGAGGAACCTTATCTCTTTAAATATTTTTCTGACCAGATCATAAGGAGATGTATTCTGATGAGAAAGTTAAGAGTGTTCTAACCTTTTGTTACAAGCTTGCATGCGGTGAACACTTTGGTCCCCGTAAAACTGTCAAAAAAGTACTACAAAGTGGGTTCTTTTGGTCCACTTCGTTTAAAGATGCATTTGACTTTTGCAAGATGTGCACAAGATGCCAAATGATAGGTAGGATTTTGAAAAGTAATATGATACCCTTCAACCGAATTCTAAAAGTAGAACTCTTTGATGTTTGGGGCATTGACTTTATGGGTCCTTTTTCTAACTCATCTGGAAACTAATCATCTTGGTGGCATGGATTACATATCCAAATGGGTTGAAGCCATCGCTTGCATAACAAAAGATAACAGGTTGTTGTCAAGTTTTTAAAAGAAAACATCTTTTTACACTTTGGAACTCCTTGTGCAATAATTAGTGATAATCACTTACATTTTTGCAATAGAACTTTTAAAGCTCTTTATGTGAAAATATGTCATAACTCATAAGTTATCAACACCCTGTCATTCTCAAAATAGTGGGCAAGTAAAAGTCTCAAATAGACAAATTAAGCTTATCTTGGAGAAAACTGTGAATCAAAGTTGAAAAGACTAGTCCACCAAATTGGTAGATGCCTTGTGGGCAAATAGGACCGCCTTTAAAATGATTCTAAGAATGTCTCCTTATAGGTTAGTCTTTGAAAAGGCTTGCCACCTTCTTGTTGCGTTAGAGCACTGAGCCTTATGGGCAATTAAGCAACTAAATTTTGATCTAGATAAGCCTGGTGGGCTTTGGAAACTGCAAATTTCTGAACTTGAGAAGTTGAGGAATGAAGCTAATGAAAATGCGAAGATTACGAAGAATATGGTTAAGGTTTTTTATGATAAATTTATCATGAGAAAAACTATTGTCCCCAGAGACAAAGTGTTACTCTATAATTCTAGGCTTCATCTTTTTTTAGGAAGATTAAATCACGATGGACATGACCATTCGTTATTAGGACTGTGTTTCTATATAGAGCAGTAAAGATATGCGATATAAAGAATGGTAATAAATTCAAGGTAAATGGTCAACGTTTGAAACTATTTTTGAAATTAGTACCAGAAGCAGATACAGCCATGAGTCTACTTGACCCAATGTATCGGTAACATAACTTCACTTCTTTCTACACTTTATTCCATACATGCATGCTTTCATTTATACATTGGGGACAATGCATGAGATAGGTGTAGGGGAGGATCTAACATATAACATAATTAACATGACAAAAAAAATAATTTTACTAACATATTAACATAGGTAGATGCTAATAAAAAAATGTTTTTTCTTTTATTTTAAAAATTATTAAAAAAATAATATTTTGATTTATTTTTTGTATGCAATTAAGTTAGTTTTAAGGAATAGAAAAATTATAACTAGGATTTTGTTAATACTTGGCCAAAATCAGATTATTTGTTTGATTTTTAGGAGGAAAAAATTGAAAAAGTAATTTAGTCCTGATTTTTACCTTAATGAAATATAAATAAACATATTTTATATATTTACACACTTAGGATTCAAAACAAAGACTCTTATGCCTTAGAAAAAGAATATATGTGTGTGTGTATATATATATAAAATAAATAAATCTAATTATTGATCCTAAAATGTCTTGGTATTTACGCGAAAGGTAATTAGATAAGTTTGAGAAAAAAGAAAAATATATGAATATAATATATATACTAACACATCTGATAGTCAATTAGTTAGGTATTAGGACCTCAAGAAGCCTTGATACTTACATAAAAGAAAATTAGATGAGTTATACATATTAAAAAAAGTGCTTAAAGTGCAACGAAGTGGTAATACTTTAAACTTCTTTCAAAAAAAATTATATATATATGTATATATTAATATATAAGGAATAAGAGTTAAAGTTGAAGAATCCCGAGTCAAAATTCACAGTCAAAATGGTGCATATGACTAGGATAAAATAATACATTAAGTGAGAAAATTCAGTTTTAATCCTAATTTAAATTGATAATAAATATTTGCGTAGAGACTAAACATAGGAATGAATAATTTGGTGATTCTAAGACTTATAGATTACTTGATTTTTGGGAAAATATTTCAAATATTTTCTCAATTTCAAAAATATTTTTTGAAAATACTAACACTTTTTTTTTTTATGGATTTTGTGGGTGTAATTCACTGAAAACTCTCACGAGAAGAAACTCATCCTCTAGGGGCAACCTAGAGGTTTAACAACTTGTTGCAAATGCTAAGTGCAACCGTGATTCCTATGAAAGTGAGTTAGTTTAGATTAAATTAGTTTTTTCCTTTTCTGTTTCACTCGAGGACGAGTAAAAGATGTTGGCCCAAAGGCCTATCACCCTAGTTTTGATGATGATCAACTCATGAAGTTATGTTTACTAATGATCTTGTGTTCAATTAGTGACAGATTCATTATCAAGATCTTAGTAGGTGCATAGCTCAACAAAGGATAAAATGTCAAGATTTGGAGCTAGCACGGTGTGATCCAAGGAGCTTTTGGATCAAGCTTGGACCAAGTCAAGAAGATGAGAAGCCTTCAAGTGAAGACTTCAAGAAGATGAAGACTTGTGTCTAGATATAAGATTTTGTTTTTGTTTTAGAGTAAAATGTAAAGGATAGAGTAGTTGGTGGATTGCTCAAGTATTACACACACACACACACACACACACTCTTGATAGTTTTGTTTTACAAAAGATTTTCTAGTTTAGAAAATACTATTTTGATTTTTGGTGTTTTTCATGTATACATATCTTTTATCCAAAATCAAGTTTAGAGCTTAATATCAAAAACATAGATATTTCATCTTGATTGTGTAGTAGATCATATCCATACACACTATGCTTTAATGAGTTCAAAATATCTTGTTTTTGTATTTGAAGATGTTTTGGAAAAACAAAGTTTAGAAAACATGTTTTGGAAAATACAGTTTTTATCATGAGCCAAAATATTTCCAAGTTACAAAAATAGTCCAATCTTTTATAACATGCCTTGATTTTGTGCAAGCATGTTTGATTATCAAAGTATATTGGTTAAACTATTTTTGTAGATTTTTATGTATTTTATGGATTTTATTTAAGCCAAAAAGACAAACTTTTTAATCCCAGAAAACTGTTTCAGGCTTCGGATAAGTCGACTAGTAACCTTTATAAGTCGACTAATCCTGAAGTCGGCCGACCGGACCGGTCGACCGACGTGCACAAACGTGCACCCTTTGTATACTGGAGGACGGCCGACCGTGCCGGTCGACCGCTCCAGAGAGCAGAGCTCTCTGGAAAGTTCGGCTGACCGCACGAGTCGACCGACAGAGAGTTGGACTCTCAGCTCCAGTGGGTCGGTCGACCCTGGCGGTCGACCGTGGCTCCAACGGTCAGAAATCTGACCGTTGGCGGTCGACCGCACGGGTCGACCGACAGTTCTGACAAAGCCCCAACGGCTAGTTTTTGACAGCCTATATATTTGGGGGTTTGTGGACTGTTTTCAACAAGATTTTGGAGTCTCTTAGAGCCAGTTTTTTCCAGTCTTTTAAAAGGGTTTTCTCCACAAAATAGAGAGAAAATATTTCCTATCTAAAGGGAAGTTTTATCAAGAGTGTTTAAAAGAAAGTCTTTGAGTTTTCCTCCACCTTTCACATCCTTGTTTTCTCACACCAACACTTGAGCATCCATTGATCTATCTACCCTATAGGGATTTGTTGTGAGAGGATTTTAGGTGATCAAGAGTTGTGATCACCAAAGTTCATCTTTGTTCCTTTGAGGAGGCGGACGGTTGTGTTCGCGATTGTTTGGGTCCTAGTGAGGACTTGGTGTTTTCGGGTTCGGGCGCGAACTCGTGTTTGAGGTGCGGCCTCGGCGAGCCGGTGGGCTTGCGGTGTGTACGGGACTAGAGAGTCCGAGGGCTTGTAGGTGTTGCGGCACCGAGGAGAGATCCAGTGGGATCTTGCATAGTGGAAATCCTTCGTGTGTCGAAGGCGGGGATGTAGAGCAAGTGTGCTCGAACCTCGAAACAAACCCTTTGTGTTTGCGATTGCTCTCTCTCTCTCTCTTTGTCTCTTGTTTATATCTTGCATTCAATTATTGTCTATCTTTATATGCTTGATATATTCATATGTGCTTATTTGATATACTTGCGTGGGATTGTTTGCTAACACTTGTATTCAACTAAGAGAGCCAACGCGGCACCTCAACCCATTCAAGGGGAATCTAGAGGAGTTTGTCCAGAGCCCTTCACGGGAATTCGGCAACACTCTTGTGTTATACGTGGTGTTTAGTGTAAAAGTTTTAATTTGGTCATAATTGTTTTAGCTTCCGCATTATTTGCATCATTCACCATTAAGTGACCATTAGATTAGCCTTCACCTATTCACCCCCCCTTTAGGTGAACCCTTCAATTGGTATCAGAGCTTGGTACTCTGATTTGGTCTAACAACCTAGAGTAAAAGATCCTCATTTTTAAGCTAATCACAATATCTTTGTACACACACCATGGACTTCATGTCACCACCCATGTTTGACATTGTTAACATCCATATATGGAAGGTGAGGATGTCCTTGTACCTCAAAGCCCTAGGCATTCATGTTTATCTTGCCACTACTAATAATGCATATTGTTTAGATGGTAAGAATTTTGAGGCTAATGCAAAAGCCCTTAATGCTTTAAAGTCTACCCTAGATGATGTTTATTTATCTAGAGTTGCTAACATTGATTTGGCTTTTGTAGTGTGGAACACCCTCCTCTCCCTTGGCGAAAAAGAACAATATTATGCCGGGAGCGATTCGGACGTTGGAAGCGACATCTCCAATGTATGCTATATGGTCCAAGGGGATAACCCCCTTGAGGTAACTTCCGAATCCGAGGATGAGGATAATAACATGTCATATGATGAGCTATCTACTTTTTGTCAACTATTGCTTGAGAAATATGACATGATTAAAAAGAAGAATAATAATTTGAAAAAGAACATTGCTTGCATGCATATAGAACATGATACATTTAGATCTAACATTGCATGTTTAGAAAAAGATAACAAAAATTTGAAAAAGAATTTTGATGCCATGGTTGATGAAAAAGATTCATTGAAAATAAAATGGCATGCTTAGAAAAAGAAAATAAAGATTTGAAAAATGAGAATGTTTCCTTGTTTGCAAAATTGAATGATTTATGTGAAGGAAACACTAATTTGAAAAAGAAAGTTGATTTGGTGAAAAATAAAGAGAAGTTGTTTTTCAAGAAAATAAATCTTTGAAAAGAAAAATTTGTGAAAAAGAAAAAGATTTTGTTTCACAAAAGAAAAAGAAAAATGATTCTATATCTCACATGTCTTTGCATGCCACCATTGATGATAGTGAGATTAATCTTTTGAAAAATAAAATTAATAATTTGAGCTCAACTTTAAGCAAATGTGCATTTGATCATTCTAGGTTGGAGTCTATGTTTTCAAAGAAACAAACTCCACACATTCATGCACATTCACATCATGCATATGCTTATGTTGCACGTCACGATCACAATCACACTCATAAGCATACTAAGGTGTATACTTGTACACATTGTGGCCGCAAAGGCCATATAGCAAAATTTTGTTTTGATAAGTTGCATGTTTCAAATTTTGCTAATCATAAAAATATTTGGGTGCCTTATAAAGCTAACCCCCAAGGACCCAAGAAAAAATGGGTACCAAAACCCCCACCCCATGTTTTTGATGTAGGTGAGGGATCTCTCAAGACGTGAGAGATTTGGTGCCTTGGTGGTGGTTGCACATGGACTAGATGGACATATTTTTGATGCACCGCTATCAAGGAGTTTTTGGTGGGAAAGACCACCATGCTTGGAGCTTTGGAGTTGGTAACAATCTCTAAACTCCCATTTTATTTTTGTACATGCTTATTCATTTGTGAAATCATATAGCATGTTCATGTTTTAGTTTCATGTATTTTTATGCTTCATGTGGTAAAAACATGCTTAGATGTAGTTTTTTATCAAAACTTGTATTATACATGTACAAGTAGTGAGCCACATTTGATTCATATACGTTTGCACTTCATTGTTCACTTGTACTCACTTTATGCACATGTATAGCCTAGTTTTGATGATTTCCTCATTTCTACATGTTTTGCCAATTTTCATGTTTTTACTTCATGTATATGTATTTTTAATTCAAATCTAATAAATATACATGTATATCCATTTTGAGTCTCTTGCCTTCATGCAAATACTATTAATAGACTCTTTTATATTTGGGATATGTATGTGTATTGTTAGGATTGTATAAATCATACATATACCTAGAAGTTTGTTTGTTTTATTGAAAAATGATTTTTCATGTTTTTGTAAAAAAATATATTTGATACATGATCACTTTTGAGCTTCAATGTCTATTTTCATGAAAATGCTACTTACATGACTTTTGTACACTCACACGTTATTTATTTTGTCATGACATTGTTTCATGAACATATTTTTAAACTTTATCGTCATTGAGTGTTGAATTTTGTGTATTTGGTATGACCCATGAAAAACATATGTTTTGATTTCATGTTTTGAAGGATCTTTAACTAATTTTTCAAAAATTATCTTTAACTAGTTAATTATTCTTCATTTGGTAGTGATTTTCAATGCTATACTATTTTCAAATTTATTTTTGAAAACCCCTACCATCTATGGGAGGATGGATGGGCGATTATGCCTTGTATGCTTCATTGAAAATCTTCTATCTTGAGCATATGAAGGGTGGTAGGTTATGAGTTATACACTTGATCTTATTGTTATGTCAATTGGTATCATTGGACTCTTTCAATTGGTATCTAAATTGATAATTTTTGTATATACTCATACTTTATTTTTTTATATATGTATGTATCAAATTCAATTGATATACTCATTTCATACATATATATGATTTTCATGTGCTTAACTTTCAATTGATTCATATTTTTAAAAGCACAAAGTTTGATGATGAAAAATAAAAATTTTGATCATTATGTTTACTATTGATATCAAAATGCTTTAACTTCATATTTGTTAAATTTCAATTGGTATCAATATATTTTACAATAATGATTATTTTCGATTTGGTATCTTAAAAATTTGTTTGTTTTACAAGAGCTCTGATACCTTTAAAAATTTTGTTTAAGAAAAAAAAACATTTTGTTGATTTGTATTACTCCTTATTGATCTCTTTGTTTATGACAAAAAGGGGGAGAAAAATTTGTTTGATTTGATTTTACTTTGACCCCTTTGTTGATGATTGACAAAAAGGGGGAGAAGTATTTGAGTTTATATGCATGTTTTCGTTGCTTAAGGGGGAGAAGTATTTGTATTCCTTGTTCATTATGCATATATGTTTTGTTTTACAAATAGGAGAAAAAGATTTATTTTGTTTCATCTCCATCATTTGCATACTTATTCATGTGCTTCATTGTCATATCTTATTATGTTTTTGACATGCATGAGTTAAGGGGGAGCTTCTTTGAAGCTTTACTTTAATCCATGCATATATAACCTCATGAGTTTTGTCATCATCAAAAAGGGGAAGATTGTTGGCCCAAAGGCCTATCACCCTAGTTTTGATGATGATCAACTCATGAAGTTATGTTTACTAATGATCTTGTGTTCAATTAGTGACAGATTCATTATTAAGATCTTAGTAGGTGCATAGCTCAACAAAGGATAAAATGTCAAGATTTAGAGCTAGCACGGTGTGATCCAAGGAGCTTTTGGATCAAGCTTGGACCAAGTCAAGAAGATGAGAAGCCTTCAAGTGAAGACTTCAAGAAGATGAAGACTTGTGTCTAGGTATAAGATTTTGTTTTTGTTTTAGAGTAAAATGTAAAGGATAGAGTAGTTGGTGGATTGCTCAAGTATTATACACACACACACTCTTGATAGTTTTGTTTTACAAAAGATTTTCTAGTTTAGAAAATACTATTTTGATTTTTGGTGTTTTTCATGTATACATATCTTTTATCCAAAATCAAGTTTAGAGCTTAATATCAAAAACATAGATATTTCATCTTGATTGTGTAGTGGATCATATCCATACACACTATGCTTTAATGAGTTCAAAATATCTTGTTTTTATATTTGAAGATGTTTTGGAAAAACAAAGTTTAGAAAACATGTTTTGGAAAATACAGTTTTTATCATGAGCCAAATATTTCCAAGTTACAAAAATAGTCCAATCTTTTATAACATGCCTTGATTTTGTGCAAGCATGTTTGATTATCAAGTATATTTGTTAAACTATTTTTGTAGATTTTTATGTATTTTATGAGATTTTATTTAAGCCAAAAAGACAAACTTTTTAATCCCAGAAAACTGTTTCAGGCTTCGGATAAGTCGACTAGTAACCTTTATAAGTCGACTAATCCTGAAGTCGGCCGACCGGACCGGTCGACCGACGTGCACAAACGTGCACCCTTTGTGTACTGGAGGACGGCCGATCGTGCCGGTCGACCGCTCCAGAGAGCAGAGCTCTCTGGAAAGTTCGACCGACCGCACGGGTCGACCGACAGAGAGTTGGACTCTCAGCTCCAGTGGGTCGGTCGACCCTGGCGGTCGACCTTGGCTCCAACGGTCAGAAATCCGACCGTTGGCGGTCGACCGCACGGGTCGACCGACAGTTCTGACAAAGCCCCAACGGCTAGTTTTTGACAGCCTATATATTTGGGGGTTTGTAGACTGTTTTCAACAAGATTTTGGAGTCTCTTAGAGCCAGTTTTTCCCAGTCTTTTAAATGGGTTTTCTCCACAAAATAGAGAGAAAATATTTCCTATCTAAAGGGAAGTTTTATCAAGAGTGTTTAAAAGAAAGTCTTTGAGTTTTCCTCCACCTTTCACATCCTTGTTTTCTCACACCAACACTTGAGCATCCATTGATCTATCTACCCTATAGGGATTTGTTGTGAGAGGATTTTAGGTGATCAAGAGTTGTGATCACCAAAGTTCATCTTTGTTCCTTTGAGGAGGCGGACGGTTGTGTTCGCGATTGTTTGGGTCCTAGTGAGGACTTGGTGTTTTCGGGTTCGGGTGCGAACTCGTGTTTGAGGTGCGGCCTCGGCGAGCCGGTGGGCTTGCGGTGTGTACGGGACTAGAGAGTCCGAGGGCTTGTAGGTGTTGCGGCACCGAGGAGAGATCCAGTGGGATCTTGCATAGTGGAAATCCTTCGTGTGTCGAAGGCGGGGATGTAGAGAAAGTGTGCTCGAACCTCGAAACCAACCCTTTGTTTTTGCGATTGCTCTCTCTCTCTCTTTGTCTCTTGTTTATATCTTGCATTCAATTATTGTTTATCTTTATATGCTTGATATATTCATTTGTGCTTAATTGATATACTTGCGTGGGATTGTTTGCTAACACTTGTATTCAACCAAGAGAGCCAACTCGGCACCTCAACCCATTCAAGGGGAATCTAGAGGAGTTTGTCCAGAGCCCTTCACGGGGAATTCGGCAACACTCTTGTGTTATACGTGGTGTTTAGTGTAAAAATTTTAATTTGGTCATAATTGTTTTTAGCTTCCGCATTATTTGCATCATTCACCATTAAGTGACCATTAGATTAGCCTTCACCTATTCACCCCCCCTCTAGGTGAACCCTTCAAAAGATAGGTATGGGGGTGTGATTATTCATCAAAAGTGCATATTTTTAATCACATTTTTATGTTTATTTTTTATAAAGCATTACTATTAAATTATTTTATTGTTAGTAATGTGTAGGCCTGCATAATTAAAAAGAGAAAGAAAAAGAGCACAAAAGAAGTCCAATAGTCTAAGAGAAGCCCAAGAACCTATCAAGTCCAAGTAAATTCAGAAATTATCTTATCCTAATTCAGAGATAAAGGAGAAAATCAATTTAAATTAAATTTCTTGATCCCCAATTCAAAGATAAAGAAGGAAATTTTAAGTTTAAATTCGAATTTATAGATAACTTATTTTCTAAGTTATCTACAAAACAAGATTATTTTAAATTTTGAAGATCAAACGAAGATTCTGAGAATAGGTCTCCATATGGACAGACAAGATGAAGCGAGAGTCTAAAATGTGTGACCTGATTCCACCAAATTGCCGCGTTTTTCCCTAAAAAGTCACGTAAGCATGGTTTTCTGGTGGACTTGAGCATGGCTTTTTGGCGTGAGTGGTCTACAGGGATTCTACCACTAGGATCTCCTATAAATAGAGAGGTAGAGCAACAGAACAGGGAGATATCAGAAAATTAAGTTTTAGGATTTTCTTTATATCTTTTTCTTTTCGAAGTTTTAATGTATTTTCCAGTTTTTTACATTGAAGAAGAAGATTTATAAAGAGAAGAAGGCTTTTATACTAGATCAGTGACAATTCAATAAAGGTTCTTACTTTCTTTTCATATCTTTTTATTCTTTTAATTTTTAATTTTCAATTTTTATTTGCTTTATTTTATACACCTTTTAATCACCATGCCTAGTTTAATCATGAACATGAGTAACTAATTCTCTTCGTAGTTTGCTAATCTCTCCACCAACTGAGTCTAGCTCTATATGATGAAATGATTAAATCTATACCTATTTGAAACCCTAGGATTAAGTTAAGATTCGTGAAGATTAGTGATGAATTAAGTTAACCTAGTTTTAGGGTTATACTATTTAATGGTTATTCTTCGTTTATACTTAGATACTTTGATAGCTTAATGTTAAGTCTAAAATGATTTTCTTATGCTATACTTAGAAACTTTGATAACTAATATTTATTTTTATCTAGTATACTTTAATTAAGGTTTGCTTTCTATCTTACTCTTCTTGCTTGAATTTGAAGCAACACTCTAAAATTAATCTTTCTAGATTCAATATGATGTTTATTCTTCATAGACTAATACTTAGTTGTGATAGATGATTAGTGGGTTATGATCCCTCTTTTTATTTGATTCAATTTTTTTATAACCATCGGCTTTCTTTTCAAGTTTTACACAGAGAAAATGTGTCGAAATGTTTCCATCGCATTTCTCCCTGCGAGTTGACACATTTAGTTCTTGCTATAGCAGATTAATTCCGAGAAAAATAGAGAAACTCTTTAACCTTAACCTTTTTCCTTTTTACTCTTTTTTCTCTGTTAATCAGGTTCTTTGCAAATCCACATTACTTAGATTGGGCAGCAACGCTTGGCCCAATTCGATCACCACCAGAACCACCACCTTGAGGAACATTTTCCTTCCCTTTCTTTTTTTTCATACATATATGCATACATTCATACATTGAGAACAATGCATGAGATAGGTGTGGGGGAGGATTCTAATATAACATAGGTTTTCTTTTAATTTATATAAAAAAAATTTTTTTAAAATTTTTTTGAAAAGAGAAACAATATTTAACTTATTATTTGTAAGAAATTAAGTTAATTTTAAGGAATAGAAGAATCATAATTATGATTTCTTATACTTAGTCAAAATAAGATTATTTGTTTAATTTCTAGGGTTAGAAAGAAATATTAGAAAAGTAATTTAATATTGATTTTTATCTTGATGAAATATGCATACTTTATACACTCACACTTGAGGTTCTAAAATAAAGATTCTTATCTTTATAAAAAAGAAAAAAAGAAAAAAATATACATATTATTATAAATTCTCTGATTAAGCTGGGTATTTGTGCCTCATAAAGTATAAGTATTCACGACTAAAAGTGGCTAATAATCAATAAAAATCTTAGTTTTGTCGCCTTATTTGCTCGAGTCCTTAAGTCCTTGAGGTGTTTTCTCATCTGGTGCCCTAAGATAATATGATTTGAGAGTCACTAACTAAATGCTTCTTAAATAGGTGAACTAGAAAGTTCAATAGAACTAAGGGATATTACCGTCAAAATATGTAAAAATAAGGCATAAGAGATAAAGTTGAAGAACCCTTAGTCAAAAATTCACTGTCACAAGTTGCATATGACTTAGGTAAAATAATAGACTAGATGAGAAATACAGTTTTAATTCTTACCTTCTTTGATAATAAGTTTTTGAATATAGACTGAGTTTAGGAATGAATAATTTGGTATTCCTATAACTTATAGATTACTTGAATTTTTTCTAAAATTCTTCAAATATTATCTCTTTTTCAAAATATGTTTCAAAAAATACTAACACTTTGTTTTTCTTTCTTTTATAGATTTTGTGGGTGTAATTCACTGAAAACTCTCAGGAGACTACAACTCCTCCTCTAGGGGTAACTTAGAGGTATAAAAGCTTGTTACACATGCTCAGTGCAGTTGTGTGACCTGCGAAAGTGGTCTAATAAAGTCTTAGGTTTAGCTTTCTTGTTTTGCTCGAGGACAACCAAAAGATAGGTGTGGGGGTGTGATTGTACACGTATATTGCATTATCTATTATTACATTCATATGTTTATCTTGTAATAAATTTTGTAATTAATTTGTCTTAATGTCTAAATTGAGCAGGGTGATTACTAATGGAGGAAGAGAAGATAATATCAAATAAATACCAGTTAAATTAGATTTATATGGATCTTTTTAGTTAGCTTGGAGAATCAATGAGGATAAATAAGGATAGAGGCAAGTTCAGAAGTCCAAAGACAACCCTATCAATATACAAAGGGATATCTAAAGGATTGAGAAGTATATTCAGAAGATTTAAAGAGATAAGATATAATCCAACAGAAGATCAAAGAATAAACAAATATTTATCTCCAGGCTTATCTCCAACCTTATCAAAAGATCTCTTCTATTGGGCAAGCGATTTTGTTCATATCTCCAATCTTATCTCCAATCTTATCAGAAGATCTTTTCTGTTGGGTCAGCGATTTAGTTTCATCCTCAAGCGCCCTCTCCCCTATCTATTTCCCTTATAAATACCACCATATGCAGAAGGTAAAGGGCACCACTCTAACAGAGAATAGAGATTAGGCTTAGGCTTAGCCTTATAGTTTAACTTAGATTTTTATTTTTTTTAATATAATTTTCTGTTTTTCTTTATGTTACTGAGATTAGAGAAAAGTTTCATGAGAGAAAGAGAAGAAGGCTGTATTAAGGGAGACACTAGAGTAAGTTTCCATCTTTCTTTTATTGTTACTCTATTTTAATCAAAGTTACGTTCTTTTTATTCTTCTTCCCTTTACTTTGCTTTGTTTGTGTTTTATTATTTAATCCAAGTGAATGTAGTAGCATCAAAATTGCCAGCCTTTGCTAGTGCCACCGATAGCTGATGATGTTGGATTCCTCCTCTTGAGTGTCCGTATCATTTCATACTTGTTCGTCTTGATAGTGTAATGTGGACGAGGACTGAGTTCAATCTTATGGGTTATGATCTAATCGCCTCTAAATAAAGGTAAGCTTTCGCCAATAATTCAAGATAAGTAATAGGCCAAAGAGGTAAGCAAATTTTCTTTCCTTTCATTTCTTAGCAAAAATACATTTTCAAAACCAACACTTTCTTTATTTCTTTCTCTTTTAACTTAGATCTTTTAACTTAAAATGATTTCAAAAATATCCACCATATTTTCTTCTACTTCTTTTCCAATTTCTTTCTAACTTTACTCAGATTTATTTTTCTTTTATTTGAAGAACAAAGAAGAAAGACTTTTAACCGGTTTTAGTAACTTAAAAGAAAGATTATTTCTTCTATCACAGCCCTTCCTTGTGGATCACGACCTGCATAGCCATTTGATATAGCAGTAGTATTGAGCAACCTTTTACTTTCTTAATCTACTTCTAAACTTCTCTTTTTTGTGCATTGGTTTAACCTCAAATCACTTTCCCCATGCGGCATGCTTTCTCTTTCTGTGTGCTATGAATTTGTGTGTACATATGTGTTGTATTTATGCGCGTGTATGTGTATGAGTATCTTTTTCACTCTCTCTGCATGAGTGTGTGTTTGTGTATTCATGTGTGAATTATAAATCACCTAGAGGAGGTGAATAGGTGATGAGATAATCAATGTCAAACAATGCGGAATTAAAACTTATTATGCAAACTAAAGCATTCACACAACGTATAACTATAGAGTGAAGTTGAATTCCCGGTGAAGGGCTCTGGACTTCTCCTCAAGATTCCCTAAACTAAGAGTTGAGATGCTACTATAGCTTTCTTGGTTCAATACTAGTGTGAGCACAAACACAATATGAAAAAAAACTATCATGGTTCAAAAAATGCCAGAAATGGTCTGTCGATCGACTGCCCGGTCGACTGACCAACGGTCAAATTTCTAACTGTTGGAGTCTGGCGGTCGACCGGGAGGTCGATTGACCTCAGACCCAGACTGTGCAATAGGTCATATTTAAGTACATTTTTGAGGCTTAAAATGTTAGAATTTGAAAATAAGTATATACTATGAATTCGTAGTTCGTGAAGGCTTCTTTCTAATGCAACTTAAAACAAATTAATATCATTTCAGAGTATAATGTTATCAATAAAATACTAAAAGGTGTCAAACTAAAAATTGTAAACTGTTTTCAGAATAAGAATAGACTTTAACCCAATATTTGATAACTTTAACATTTGAATCAGAAAATAATTATTCAATAAAAAATGTAGCCCAGATAGTTGTCTTTGAAATGCAATTTAGATCATGTTTATTAAATATAAGAGTAAAAAGTTATGGTTAGAAAACTATAAGGGTGTCAACCAGATCAGCAGAACGGTTGGCCGCCCGGTCGACCGAGAAAACCTGAGAGCTTTACAAACTCAGTCAGTCAACCAGTCAGTCAGCCGATCTCTACTGCGGTCGACTGGTCAGTCGATCAAGCTCAAGTCATATGGGCTTGTGCACGTCTTGTGCACATCGATCGACCACTCGGTTGATCGAGCTAGCCTTCGGTCGACCTCGATCGACCGGTTGGTTAACCGTAAGCAGCCCAAAACCATATTTTTCAGGGTTTTTATCTTTCTAAATTCATTTTAAATATCATAAAATATGCATAAATCTCACAAAGATAAGTTAATTGAAATACTATGTTGTACAAGTATGTGTGGTGAAAAATCAACACATATTATAAACATGTGAACTAGTTTTTGAAATATAGAAATTTAATCATGAAACTAAAACCGTATTTTCTGAAAACTAAAGTTTTGTGTATGTGTCTAAGAGCTTGAGCAATCCATAACTAATCTATCATTTATATTTTATCATAAAATAAAAATCTTAACACTTACAAACTCTGGACTCAAGTCTTCACTTGAAAATCTTCTTCTCCAAGTAGACTTGATCCAAACTTTGATTCAAAGAGCTAGACTCTCTCCTTAAGTACATGATGTGATCTTGATGCATGAGCTCTTGAATCATCATGTGCTAGCTTCAAAACTTGACTTCGATTCTTTTGTTGAAGCTAAACACTGAGTAAGATCTTGATTGAATATCTGAAGCTAAATGAGCAAAAGATTATTAGTACCATAACTACATGAGTTAATCGTCTCAAAACTAGAGTGATGGGCCTTTGGGCCAACAACCTCCCCCTTTTTGATGATGACAAAACTCATAGAGTTATATATGCATGGATTAAAGATAAGCTTCATAGAAACTCCCTCTTAACTCGTGCATAGCAAAAACAAGTTGATATTTAATGAAAGCTCATAAACAAAACACACACACACACACACACAAATAACAAATATTAAACATGCATATATAAACTCTCTAAATTTTCTCCCCCTATTTGTCAATTCATTAATAAAAGGGTGAAGAAAAACAAGCACGATAAATGTATATGCGATATACATTCATGAAGAGGAGAGAAGTTAAGTTAACTCCGCCTGCATACATGCATTATATTGAGAAGGAATGACTAGATCCTAACCCACATACGCAAAATATACATTGTATAGATGGAGATGTTAAGCTCCTCAAGAAGAGAGGTCAAGCTCCTCAATATGTAAAATACACTCAACATGAATCTATATATAGAAGAGATGTTAAGCTCCTCTTGCATATAAGCAATACATATAAAAAAAAATTTGAAAAATTTTGAAAACAAATTTTAAAATTTTTTAATGTCAACAAAATGAATTATGATACCAATGAAATCAAATTGTAGTTGACAAAATAAATATTGGTACCACTTGTAGATAAATAAAATTTTTAAGATACCAATAGAAGATGAAATATGAAGTACATCTTGATACCAAAAAATACCAATTGTAATCAATGCATAAGCTTATAAAGATACCAATTAATATTTAGAATTAAGTCTAGCCTAGCATAAATATTATGCTTAAAAATGTGTAAAGACATTGTAAAACAAGCATAATCAAAATCATAAATATGTATGTATGAAAATGAAAATATCAATTAAAATTTGAAGCATACATATATACAAAAGTAAATATGAGTATAAAAAAATGCAACAAAATGAAGATCAAGTGTATAACTCACATCAATCCACCTTTATCATGCATAAGTTTTAAATAGATTTTTCAACAAAGCACACAAGGCATGGTCACCCAACCAACCGCCCTTTTAAGGTAGAAGTTTTCAAAAAAAAGATTTGAAAATATTAGCATAGTTGAAAACACTACCAAGTGAAGAATAAATAACTAGTTTAAAATAATTTTTAAAAAAATTGTTAAAGATCCTTCAAAATATGAAACCAAAATAGGTATTCCATAAAACATGTATATTACACAAGAGTTGACACTCGAAATCTATAAAGCTCATAAATGCTCATAAAAATAAAGTCATGAGTAAATAAAAAAAGATGTGAGTGCTCAATAATCATGTAAATGACAAATTCATGAAAATGAACAATGAAGCTCAAAACACAAAACTTGTATTAAATTCTTTTTCTCAAAAACATGATATATCATATAGTTATGCATGAATCATGTAAAATAGGACATACAATATACAATCAAACAAATAATTGAGTACATAAAAGGAATTGAGCATGTAAAGTATGTATCTCAAAATTGTACATGTATAACACAAGTTTTAAATAGAATACGCATATGAACATATGTTATTGACACATAAATCAATATATGCTTTAATTAAAGCATATAAAAACATGAATCAACCAAAAGAAATAGGCATGTGAATCCATTGAAAAGTTTTTCAAAAATACATGCAAAGCTTAGACAACCAATCAACTCAACTATAAGAATAAAATATCATATGATAGAGTCTAGGTTACTTACACTAGAATATAAACATTTAAAATATTTTTAAAAAGGAGGAAGAAATTGTTACCAAAACTGATGTAGCCAATTCATTTCTCCAAAACAAGAGATGGTCCTCCCACCATGCTTCCTTGATAGTGATGCATCAAATGGTTTGTCTTAAGCTCCAAATGCATCCACCACTAAGGCATCAAATCTCTCACATCTTGCGAGAGCTTACACCTACATCAAACACAAGAGGTGGAGATTTTGGTACCCATATCGTTTTAGGTCAATGAGGGTTAGAAATATTGGGAACCCAAATATTGTTATTTGCAAAATTTAAAAAATTTAGTCTATCAAAATAAAATTTTACAAGATGGCCTTTGCGGCCACTATTTTCCATTATGTTTGTAAAGGGGAAAACTTACAATAAAAGGGTTGAGGAGCTAAATTATAAGTATTCTTAAAAAGATTACAAGTAGATCTCCTCAGAGATTCTGGAGAAGTGTGCCGATAGGAGTCTGGTCAGCGCGCGACCACTTTGTCCCTTTGACGATGCGAGCGATGAGATTCCCTTCTCGCCTGGTTCCGGGAATCAGAGAACAGAAGGTTGGTAGAACCCTCTTGCTGCTTCTCTTAATCGCCTTCAATTAGGAATTCCTTCTCGCCTGGTTCCGGAGATTCCTTGAGAAGAAGGACGATGTTAGGGTATCAACACCCTGGATAGAGAAAGCAATTCTCTAAAAGGCCTCTGAATTCGAGAGCGCACGGTGCGTTATGAAGAAGACTCTGCTTGTGGAGTCCTCTTTTTCCCGATCCTCTCTCTGGTCCAAAGATCTCTCTCCTTGTACCCCTGATGGGCTATTTATAGGGAGAGCAAGGGTATAATTATCCCTTGAAAATATGGAAACAGATTGAATCAGATCTGTTTAAATCTGGAGAGTAGCCTTGCTGCGAGGCTAGGATCAGCTTCTGCGAAGCTAGAAAAGGTAGGTCGGTTGATCCTCTTGATCCTTTCCATATCGTTGGAGGATTTTCCCTGATCTTCTTACTCGTTTTAGAAGAGTCAAGAGATTGTGGCAATCAACAGCCAAATTTGATCTCTGATTTGATCTTAATTGGATTTGATCTGATTGGATCTGATCTCATCCGGAGATTTGATTGGTCAAAGGTTGACCATAGCAGACCAATAGCGGAGCTGTCCGCATTGAGCTCGTAGCGGAGCTAGAGGCAGCTTCTGGCGAAGTCCGAAAGAAACCCTTTGGCGAAGCTGGAAGTCCTCTGTGGCGAAGTTTGCGAGTTAGCTTCTTGGCGAGGCTTCGAATGGCTTCAAAGCGAAGTTGGATGATCTTAGCCTCTCAAGCGAGGCTATCCCTTTGGGCTCATGCGATGCTGAGTGTTAGCACCTTAGACCTGCTGAGGTCTGTTTAGAAACAATCCGGGTTCACTGTCTGCTTGCTGGATCAGTGGAGTCCATGTTGCTTCCTTGTCCCTCGGAGATGGGTGAAAACTGGTCTTCAGCTCGCCTGTCATTTGTCTTTTGTAAATGTCAACAAGTTCAGACATTGTTCGGACCAATAAGAATCTTGTCTTTTTTAAGTGTCAACAAGACCCCCTTCAAAGTTTTCGAAAGTCTGCAATAGCTCAGACTTCGAAATACTTTGAACTTCTTCGATCGGTGGTGTGTGGAGTATGAACGTCGCCATGATGGTTGAGTTCGCTTCGCTTTAAATCCTGCTTTGGGATGTAGATTCGCTGAGGAATCATGTAGACTCGCGTCTGGGTAGCTTCGCAGCTAGATAAGTTCGCTCTGAAACATCTGTCGCTTTCCCGAGGCCAACTGTCGTGGGCCGGTTACGAGGAGGATTACTCCTGTCTTCGTGCTGATCGAGGGAGATATTCTCCGATTTGCATGTTTCCAAGGGAGGATATTCCCTTTCTTCAAGGCGCAATAAGTGCCTTTATGAGGGAGACGTTTCTCCCTTTGCACGGTTCCAAGGGAAGCCGTCCCTGTTCTCAAGGCGCAGTAAATGCCTTAAATGCGCTCGTGCTTCCACGCTTGAGGCGGCAGCGCTCAGGCCATGGGGCCTATAAATAGGACACTTGAGGTCCTCTGAAGAGAGAAGTTATTTGCTCTTCTCCTCTTCTCTTGGTTGAGAGAGATACTCAGATCTCTGAACTAGTGGGAATGCCCACTCTGGTCATTATCCGGCCAAGGACCGTAAGTCTTGATCATTCAACGACTTCACCGATTTTAGGGAATTCATCTCCCTTAATTCAGCTTTAGCGGCTACTTTAGGGATTAGTTTCCCTTACTCTTCATCTTGCAATTGACTGGTCTGCAGAGAAGGATTTCAGCATAGCTTCCCAGTGAAGCTATCATCTTGACTTGGTCAGAGAAAGATCACTGCATGTTAAGTCCGCTGCACAGGCAGAACTTGGGACTTAGTCTCTTCAAGGTTGAGTCAGTCTTGCCATATAGGTGAGGTTAAGACTGTGTCCCATAGGATCAGTCTGGCTTAACCGTATAGGCGAGGCTAGGACTTGGCGTTTGCTGAGCTAGCCCATCATCACTGTGCAAGCGATGCTTATCCTCTGCTCCAATCGAAATCGGATTGCTTCGCCCCAAAGAATTCGGTTTTAGCGCTTTTGCAGTATCTTTTGTGTTTAACTGCTAACTTGCTCCAATTTTGCATTGCAGTGAGCTATGTTCGCCGATCTTATGTCTTGATGAAAGAGACCGAAAAGTTGCCTTATGCTTCCCCAGTTGAAGCTTTACTTTTAAGTAGGAGGAACAAACTGGGGCAGCTGATGTGTGTCCCAGAGGCTATTGGCAGCCTCTTATCCGAGATGATTCGTTCTGAGGTAAGGCTGGTAGCCGCTTATCTGAGATGATCCACTTCGGGAAGGCGATGTCACACCTGTGAGATCACTGACATCACTGTCAATTCCCATTATAGGTGATCTATTGCGTTGGCGGCGATAAGTTCATTGCCAACTTTCAACTTTGGTGATCCAGCTTCCTGGTGGCAAAATGTACCATTTTTGTGGAGAATTATGGCCGTGTCCTTGTGGCACAACTGGTTACGGCTTTGTGCAGGAGGAAGGCCTTTCGTGTCCAGTTGGTCTGGTCTGGAAGCAGATAAAACCACTTGTATGCCTTTTGCGCAAATGATCTTGCTGAGTAACTGAATCTGTTGTATGAAACAAAACCTTGATGTAATATCAATGTACCTTTACTCTTAAATCAATGAAAGTTCATCTTCTGCTCATCTGATTTTTGCCTGCCTTCATTGAGAATTTGGCCATGGCGGGGCTAAACTTTGTGCGGAGTTAAGGACAAGGTCCTTTTTGAATGAGCTTCGCGTGAAACTGGCATGTCAGCGAACTGTGCCTTTAGCGGGCTAAGGCAACCCATTTGGCGAAGTTCTTGATGAACTTGTGCGAAGTCCGCACTTTGATTCATTGGCGAAGTTAAGCCTTAGTGGCTGAATCAGTGCTTCTCGGGAAGGCGCTTTAGGCGGCATTTCAAATTAATTTGAAATGATAGCCTGTACTCTTTTCGAGGCGTCATTTCAGGCGCTCATTGGCCTATAAAAGTCCAATCGGACTGTAGAGAGGACAGATCTCTTCACTTGAAATTTTTAGAGACCTTTAGACTCTTCTTCTTCATCCTTCCTTTCCATTAAAAAAAATTTGAAAGCTTCCGTAGCTCTTCAATGGCGCCCAAGAGACGAGCGGGAAAAGAAGCGGCAACTTCTGTAGCGGAGGGTCCTTCTCCTCCTTCAGTCATCGAACGACCAATCGTCGGTAGGGAACTTTCCCTTTTGATTAGAGACTGTCATCTCTCCTTTAAGGCCGACTTCTGGCTGTCCTTGGATAAATCCAACATGAGTCCAATTCCCTGATTTTACCTTGATTTCTTGATCGGGAATCCAAGAACTGAAGAGTTCTTCCTCAAGCTTCCAAGCGAAGTTAACTTTTAGGCGGTTCACATCCTGTTGAATGACAGGATGCGAAGCTGTCCTTTGATATTTGACAGAAAAGGACCGTAATGCCTTTCTGACGAAGTTATCCTTCGAGGTTTTGTCACATCCTGTTGTTCGAAGCTAAGCTTCCAAAGCGAAGCTAACACTTGGATGTTTTCCTTCATCTTGTCCTCGTGTAGGATGCGGAGTTACACTGCAGCTACGAAGCTAAGCTTCGGGACGAAGCTATCGTTTAGGCCAATCCTTGCTCAGAGGGCGAGGCTATGCCTTGTCAAATTTTGCGTTCTGATTTTAGCCCTCTTTCGGCTGATGAACTAATCATAGTTTCTCTTTGTTCCTGCAGTACATTATACTCCTGGTCCTTCAAACAACCTGTTCGGGATGACCATGGGATCGGATGGCAATATCAGCTTGCAATTTCAAGGGCAGGCTTCTTTATTCAGTGAGCGGAGTTCTCTCGTCAGAGATACGCTTATTCATGGTGGTGATCAATATACCACGAGGAGTATCCTGACCACAGCTCCCCTTGAAGATGTCGACCGTCAAATTTATAGGAAGCCCTATTTCATGTTCGGGGATGCCGCACCAGACCCTGACCACTAACTACATGAAGGGGAAGGGCAGTTGATTTTTCAGTTGGATGGCGAGAGGTTCTACCTTCCGTCCAACAAGCGCCATTTTTCTTTGTCTTCCTTCCAGTGCGTGACGCAGGCTCGGAAGATGGCATGGGATGTGAGCCGAAATACCGACTCTATTCATATAGGAAAATTGATACTTCAATCTCCTGGTTATGCAAGAGCGGGGCCTCCTCATTGCATAATGGGCCTGCTGTATGCGTCGGAAAAAGGAGGATTCGATTGTAAAATTCTTTTGATTGGATAGAAAATTACAACAGATCAGTCTTTCGATTACAAGGGAGGGAGGATGTTGAGTCTTGAATCCTCCCTTTGTTTAAGGCTGGGTTCTTCAAGTGGCGGTGGAGAGTGAATCTTGTTCTCCGTTGACCGGGTGACCGTCGAAACCTTCCAGGGATCTCCTCTTCGGATGGTAGATGGAGTAACTCAGCTCTGTCTACCAAAACTCTCAAAGAGAAGGTAGGCAAAGAGCAACTTGAACACAGCAAGTTCTCTAAAGGGTTTAACTCTCTCTTTTTTCTCTCAAGGCTCTTTTCTTCCAAAAATCCTCTGACCAAAAATCTGACTGTCAATTCGACTCTCCAATTCCCTCCTTCCCTTCTTCATAGCGACGGGGCTATTTATAGGGGTTTCAGGGGCGTACTTGCCTCCTAAAAACAGTCCATAATGGGGGCTAACTTTCCCCGTTATGTGGGCCGTGATTGGCCCCGAAACCGGGACGGTTACAACTGAGACGCGGGTGTCAACCCACGCGCCTTGGAGCTGCTGAGACGCGGTTTTTGACCCACGCGCGTTGGTGCGGCTGAGACGAGGGTTTTCGACCCTCGCGCCTTGGTGCTGCTGAGACGCGGGTTTCGACCCTCGCGCCTTGATGTGCTGAGACACGGGTTTCGACCCTCGCGCCTTGGTGCTACTGAGACATGGCTGTCGAGCCACGCGCCTTGGTGTGGCAGAGACGCGGGTTTCGACCCACGCGCCTTGGTGCTGCTGAGACGCGGGTTTCGACCCTCGCGCCTTGGTGCTGCTGAGACGTGGCTGTCGAGCCACGCGCCTTGATGCTGCTAAGACGCGGTTTCGACCCTCGCGCCTTGGTGCTGCTGAGATGCGGGTTTCGACCCTCGCGCCTTGGTGCTGCAGTGTTGGCTGAGACGCGGTTTTCGACCCTCGCGCCTTGGTGCTGCTGAGACGCGGGTTTCGACCTCGCACCTTGGTGTGGCAGAGATGCGGGTTTCGACCCACGCGCCTTGGTGTGGCTGAGACTAGCCTTGCGTCTGAAGTTTGGGACTCTGCTTTTGAATGGTTTATCTTTTAGTGATTTTTAGACAGCCTACAGAACCCCCTCCAAAGTTTTCAACATCCGCAGTTAAGTGGGACGGATTTCGAAATACTTTGGACTCTATCTGAGTTTACCCTTGTGACTGGACTGTCAATGCTCCGGGTTTGATCTTGTCTAGAGTATGGTCTTCGTGAGTATACTGTGGAACTCTTTGAAGCCACCAAAGTTGATCGTGTTGAGTGTTTAGATGCACATCTAAACCTCCCCGATTGCTTTAAGTCTGTCGTGGGTGCACTTTAAAGCCAGGAGTGGACGGTCGTCTGCTTGTGCCAGTGTACTGTTGAACTGATTTGCAGAAGCAAGGACGGAATGCCAGCTCTTTTTTTTTTGAGACGCAGGGATAGTACTACTTTAAGACGCGACTGATATTCCACAAGGCAGACGCGATGCTAGGCAGGATTGGAAAGATGCGAACTTTCGGAGAGACGCATCTTTTTTGAGTAAAGACGCGACTTTCTGGACGCAACTATAGCCGTGCTGAAGGGATGCATCCATTGAAGAGGCGCGGCTGTTGGGTGCGAATCCGTGCCATGCCATGAGTGCATTGCCACGTGTCCTGTGGAGCCGACGGGGACACCTTCTTTTTGGCGTGCGAATTTCACGCTGCATTAAATGCAATCTATCCACGCGTCGGCGGTGATTCGGCGTCGAGCCAAGCGCCGCGTATCTTTGCGAATCACCGTGCCTATAAAGGGCGACAGTCATTGAGAGAGTCATTATCAATCTCTCTTTCGTCTTCGCTTGCATCTGTTAGGGTTTTGAGAAAGAAGTTCTCTTTGTTCCCTTCTCTTCCGTCTAGCATTAGATTCTTGCTTCGCAATGGCACCAAGGCCAAGCGAACTGCTTCATCGTCGAAGGCGGTCGTCACCGAGGCCCAAAGGGGCGGTTCCTCCATGCAGGAAGCCCCTATCTCAGGTATAACGCCATCAGGCTTGATCTTCGCCATTAGAGGGGTTTATGGAGTTTCTTATACCCTAAAAATCCCTTCTTTGAAGGAGAACCGCCAACGTGGATTCGAAACCGCGTTTGGTTCTCAGACGCGGTCTTTGAGTTAACAAACAAGGCGCGGGTTTGATGACCCTACCGCTTTTATCCGCTTGAGGATGTACTTGTTTGTTGAACATAGGGCGCAGTAAGCCCTGCGTTTCGGAGTCATCACTTAGAATATTTCTAATTCTGAAAGATCCGGACGCAGACTTGATTCTTGCGTTCTGTGACACCAGACGCTGGTTTTTTATGAATCTTGCACCGAGTCCAAGTACTTAGATATTTTTCATAAGTCTTGGATTTTGAAAACCCAGACTTCCTGCTGGCCTCATGGTCCTCAGGTCTGGACGCGAATTTTGATAATTTCTGTGTCCAGTATCTCTTCTGCGTTTGAATTATAACACTTAATCATTTTCGTTTAGACTTCTGATCAAGTGTCATTTTCTTATGCAGTGCGACACTCTTCCAGCCCACTCTCCAAGAGGCGCCACTTCGGGCACATAGGTGGTGCTGACCGTGATTTAACATTTGTGCTGCAAAGGACTGCTCCTTGACTGCCGACAAGTCGAAGGAGCGAAGGGAGAAGCTCGCCAATGTTGACGCGGCAACCTTTCGGGAGCTTATGACTGACGCGGCATTCACGACGAATGCTCGCGCTCCGATGGAGAAGCCTGCTTTCTTCTTTGGAGACCATATTAGCGAGGGCGGCTATTCTTTGCATGACGGAGATTATAAATGGCTCCGTCAGATAGGGGATAGAAGATTCTTTCTTCCGAACATGGAGAGGATGTACCCACTATCTTATCTCCAGCACATGTCCGTCCCTCGAAAAATGACATGGGAGCTTTCCCGGCCCGTCCCTGAAGTTACTCTCGGCAACCTAGGCTCCAAGAAGGTATATCATGCTGGTCATGATAAGGAGGCTTTCGGCCTGTTTCCCGGGCTGTTGAGGACCGATCACCCAGTAGGAGAACTCCTAAACTCGGCACCACCTTCCTCAACGCATTCATGAAAGTGGGGGGTGATTTCCCAGTCGACTTCCGTTCGCCCGGGTGGATCCATTCCACTGAGAAGTATTGGTGGGGTAAGATGGTGAGCTTCGTCCTTGCCGATCTTGGAGGCATGTTGGAGCATGTGGAATTGTACCAGGCGGTCAGGGCCGTGCAGTACGGTATTCCACCAGTTCTCAAAACTTCTTTGGGATCCTGGAGCGTTACAATCCTCTGACGGGGACATTCTTCACTCCGGTCGGAGAGATGGGTCTTGCCCTGCACGAGTTGTACGAAGTCTCGGGGCTGGTAATGGGGGACTCTCCCTATGAGGAATACATTCCGACCACTGAGGAGCTTCACCTTTTGAAGAAAGCGTCTCTCGAGTGTACGAGACTTATTGGGAGGTGTTATGTCACTTCCACATTTGCGGCCAGATAACCTCTTGGAGGGCGAGGGGAGTCAAGCAGCTGTCTTGGGCAAGCTACTTGTTTAATGGCGTCAATCAGAAAGACCATCCAGTGACCCGACTGGCTCCCAGCTCCGACGAGGAGATTGCCGATAGGATTCAGGCTTCTGTAGACTCCTACACCACGGAGTCGAATGAGGATACTTTCGAACCTGATACGGTTTTTCGAAAGTTTCCATCATCAAGCCCGGACCCCTATCTCCAATCGAGCACTATTGGCGGGCTTCTTAATGTTGTGGTTGAAGCGCTGTGTGGTGCCGACACTGCCGCATGAAGTGATTGTTACCGACGTAGTGTACCCGGCGGTGCTCCTGGCTTATGGTAGGCCCATAACCCTTCTCCCGGCCATGGCGGCCGGTATTCAAAGCGGGTTGCGGGCCTTAACTCAGAGTCTGTGCAGGGTAGAGAAGGTTGTTGACTCCCAGGGTGAGCCGATTGTTGACTCAGAGGGGAGGCCGACGGTAAAACGTCCCAACCCTCGGGCTGAACTTCCCTACACGTACCTAATGGCTTGGTACGTTATGCACTGTCCCTCCCTGATGACGCTGGTGTCTTGGAGTGAGGGGTTTACCCCTTTCGTACAGCGGTTGGAGGGTTCAAGCTGGTGTAATACTTATATGTATTTCATTCGGAGGTGCATTCTAACTGCTTCGAACTACCAGCTCAATCGCTGCTTCTCCGAGATTGCTGGTGCATCTTTCGGGGATAAACTTGCTGACTTCGTGGGCCCAGATGATTTCACGAGGCTGTCATCGGGAGTTTTTCTGGTGGTTGGTCAATATTCGGCCTGGGTATGTGCTTTTCGACAAGGGAATTCGTGCACGATCGAGCCATACATGCCGAATCGCTTCGCCCGACAGTTCGGCTATGATCAATTGTATGTCGGTAACCCCAATACTCGACTCGCCTTCGGTGGGAACTTGTTTGAAGGTGCTTGGGCTTGGTATTATAGTGTGGCCGGAGGGACGAAAGCGCTTTTTCATCTGCCCCCAAGGAACCGAAAGGCTGTACAAGCCTTAGCTTCTGTACCTGGTACTTCCAGGCCAACCAAACGCCTGACTTTGCTCCGGAGTACTCATGCATCGAGAGTATCAATGCATCTTACGAAGCAAAGTTGGGGTCCAACAAACGCTCACGAGGCGTTGAGGAGTATCGAAAGGCTCTGAAGGAGACCAGAAGGGTATCAAGGGAGGAGCCGTGAGCAGCAAAGGGTCGACAGGTGGCGCGTAAGCGTCCTCAAGGCTCTTCTTCCACTGTTGAGCCTGCCCCCAAGAAGGTCCGGAGAGACTTGGCGGCCGCAATTCTCCGTCCGAAGACATCCCTTCTGGTGTTGAGGAACAGAGGGAAGAATCAAAAGATGAGGATGACGCCCCCTTAGTCCGTACCTGTGGGTTGCGCAGCAGGGGCCCCAGGATTTTAGAGGAAGGGGAGTTAGCTGACAAACCCACCGCCGCTGACGAGGCTGAGCAGCTTGAAGTCGACATAATGAGCAGAGGTGATGTTGAGATTCCAGGGGTCTCAACTCAGCCCGGGTCTTCCTCAGCTCATGAAAGGAGGGATGAGGCACAACAGCCTGGGTCCCCTAGTGTATTAATCCCCAGTCCTCGGGTAGTTGACCCCAGCCCTACCACTGGGGTATTTGGTGGCAAGGCCGCGGTTGCCGAGGCTTCTCGCATTGCACTATCGTCTTCTTCATCCGAAGAAGAAGGGTATGATTCAGGCGATGAGGTCGACTTTGGCGATGAACCCGCTCCTCCTGATTCGAGTAAATTCTCACACATCTCGGAGGAGGAAATATATGGGTGTGAGCCGGTGACGGCATCACCACCAGCGGCAGTTATTCCTGCTGAAGCTGCTGAAGGTACTCCTTTCGCCTAACTCATCCTTTTAACTAGAAAAAGGATTTTGACGTTTTTTTAATTTGGCTTCATATCGCAGGGCTGGTCGTGGTTAGCGAGGCCGCTGCTTCCTCCCAGATCGAGGAGATGATACAGGAGCTGGCCCAGCAGGAGAGAGTTGAGGTTCCTATTACTGGGATGCCTCAAGAGAGGGCAATCATCGAAATCAGGGAGACCTCCACCCTGCAGGATTCACCTAAGAACTCGCCATCTTTGGACCCTCAGCTAGGTAAGGAAATATTGATATTTTGAATGTTTTCGTTTGACTGTCGTAGCTGATATTCTTGTAATTTGCAAAGGGAACTGAGGAAGCTCAGGTAGGAGACTTGGCGGTCAGTGCCTACCCGGGAGGCCGTACAGCTCAAACCTTGGCCAAGGACCCTGAAGAGGTCGAGCTTACTGTCATTTCATCGGTTGCGGAGGTTTCTACACGTAGTATCCCCAGAAGCGTCGACGGCTACTCTTGCTCCAGCCGCATCCGTGGTCAGCCCGACTCTTGTTCCGGAAGAAATCGGCTTACATCCCTCACCCCGTGATAGAAAGGGGATCGGGGAGCACTTTAGGTGGTGATACCATGGGGATTCTGACACGCCAGATGGTGCAGCAGTTCTTTGCCTCGATGAAATCATGTATTGATTTCATCCTATCTGGGATAGCTCCTTTGAATTCGCCCGGATGTTTCTCGGAAACCTGGTCGAGAACATCAGTTTAGCCGGAGGCCCTTCACCAGCCAAGGCATGCCTGCTGCTGGTGGAGCAGTTGGGACATAACTTGAGAGAACTTCGATCCCTGGAGAATGCTGGCTCATTTCACGAGGCCCAGGAAACTCTGAATAGGCTCCTTGCTGCTCAAGAGCAAGAGCGAAGAGAGGTGGAAGAGAAGATAACCGAAAGGACCCGTCTTCTCGAAGGTTTCCAGGCCGATCATCAAAAGCTAGCGGTCGAGTCAAAGGAATCCGAGATGATCATGCAGGCTGCGAAGCAGGCTATCCTTGACTCTAGGGCTGCTATAGCCAGAGCTGAGGCTTTGATTGTTCTTAATGAACAGAAGCTTGCTACTTCTGAAAAGAGGCTGGCGGAGTTAGAGGCTGCCAAGGTGCAAGTTGAAGCAAATCTCTCTGTTTATTCCTCCGAGCTGGAATCCCTCCGAGTACAAGCGAAGAGATTTTTATCCGAGGAGGATCTGCGGGCCCAAGCTCTCATGGAGGCTGAGAAGGCGTGCCAACATGAGATACATCGCCTTAGAGAACAAATCCGTTCTTTGGCGAACCAGGACTTTTAGCCTTCTTTTTTTTTCTTCTTGTAAAGAAAAGGACACTCTATTTACCAAGAGTGTTTGTATCTACTTTTATCATTTTTGAATAATAAAAGTCGTTGAAATTTTTGTTCCATCTTCATTGCCCCACTGTAGATGAATCCAACTTCTCAATCACAGATTTTGGTTGTGCTCCCCTACTGACTGTGAATACTGAACTTAGGTAAAACTAAGTTCTTTTGATGAAACGCAGCGTCGATTCATAAAAAGAGACGCGGCTCTGAGGCACGCGATTCTGACCTGCCAGTGAAGACGCGGTTCAAGCGGACGCGGAGGACAGCTTTGAGTGTGATTCACTGGCCGCAATCCTTAACTTCATCCAGACGCAGAGTTCAGGATATATTAAGAATGTGGTCTTAAGCCCCTTAAAATTGACGCAGTTAGGGACGCGACGCTGAGACTCGGTGCAAGACCCATCATCATCCATGTAGACGCAGCTCCAAGACACTTGTGAAGGTGATAGGCCTTCTCTGCTGAAGATGTAAGCTTCGGGACGCAGCTTTATGTGCTTTCCCACTGAGACCCCCAGAATGAGTCCCTTTTGTTGATGGACGCAACCTTGAGTCATCCGAGAGACGCGGAGCAACTTTGAGTCATCCAAGAGACGCGAAGGGTCTTCTAACTTGGAATGAAGGAGGACGCCACTTTTTGAAAAAGAGGCGTGAGCCTCTGGACGCGGCTCTCACATCTGCGTTTGGTGCAACTTCCCAGGCGTTATGTGTAGCCTGACATAAAGATCCTGTGAGATTTTCAAACGTCAAGTCTTCGTTGACGATTGGGAACCCGCATCATCCGTTGTTTCCCGAAGCAGTTGTCCACGCGTCGGTTCTTCATTGGGCTTAGGCGTTAATGCCTTTTAATGCCAAACCGGCGCTGGCGGTTGGAGACCAGCGTCTTCGATGTTTCCCGAAGCGACGCTCCACGCATCAGCCTTCCATTGGGCTTTGACAGTCGTGCGGTCATTAAGGCCGACGGTTCTAATTAATGAACCATTAATTATGGTTATTATGGGCTGCCTATAAATAGGGCTTACCCCCTTCCTTTAGCAGTCCCATACTTGGACTATTCTCTTTTAACAACGAGTGCTCTGAGAGACTCCATCTTCTCCCTTCAAGGACTTTACCAGGGGCTTGCCTCCATGGATGAAGATGACCCAGAGCTTTCATGCTTCTGTTTGGTCTCTTCAGAAGATTACCACTGTCAAGTGATTTCAATAACAGAAAGCGTCTCCTTTGAGCACCTTTTATGTCCGCGCTTCGATGAGAGAGTTCAACTCTTAATAGAGGCCTCTGCGGGTACGCCTTCTTGGTTTGCCATGACATTTTTAACCCAGCCAGGTTTGAATTTTGATATCTCTTAAAGAGATATTATCATCTGGATTTTCTCCTGAAGTCTTAGTTGGTGCATTCCTTTTCTGGAATTTGCGCCATCGACTTAAACTTCTCTGGACGCCAGTATAGTAGATTTAGACACCTGGCCGCAGGATCTGCATATGGAGCTTGCGTCTTGAGGCTGTCAACTTAGGAGAATCTCAACTCAGACTGGAGGTCTCAGGCCTGAATCTTGCAACTCCTGATCATCCAACAAGGGGATGGCAATTCTCGCGTCTGATTCTCTTTGTGTCTCATATTTTAGACGCGGGTACAAAACTGTGGTCGAACTCTATATGTTGTCACAGCTTCGATCGCGTCTGTTTCTGCCGCCGCAGATGTTCGCTGCGCGGGTCATTCCTGCGTCTGGCGATTTCAGCAATAACTGTGTCTATAACTTAGTTTTCTGTTGAATTATATTAAGCTTCAGATCTTCTAATTTTGTTGCTTCTTGCAGGTAGGCTTGATCATCCTTTTTCATGTTCGCTGGGCCCTTGGGAGAATATATCGGCCAGCGAACTTGGTTGATGGTCGACCACAGGAGAAGAAGTCATGACTCCTGTCTTCAGGAGATGGGACCGGACCCTCGCCAAGATCTCTTTGGATTCAATGCACCAGTCATGCTTCTTGGCATGGCATGGTCAGAGTGAGGATGGCGGCGGGGGTAGCGGTGGATATAGTGGTGGGTAGCATCCCTGTGAGGTCTCAAAACCTCCTCTTTACCCCAGAAGTGACATCGAGGAAAGCTCTATGCTCGCTGGACGACCTTCTGGTGGAAGAGATGTTCATCAACGAAGGATCATACCCCCACTTCGGATGGTCAGGTGGAATCAGAAGATTCTGCTGCCTTTCGACCTCAAGAAACACCATTGTTCTCGATCAACCAGAGACTTCTTCGATGTTTACATCATGCATCGTGGTGCAACCAGCTTCTGATCGTTGCCACAATGTCTGATCCTACTTTGGCGCCCTTCCAAACATCTCGTACTTGGAATTGTATGCAGCTTTGAGGAGTGAGTGCAACCTCTGAGAGAGAAAGGGACTTCTTTGTGTACTCCTTAATTGTAACACTCAATCTCATTGTATAAGAGAGCGTTTTGTATCACTTTCATATGCCTGGATATAAATAAAAGTGACACTTTTCTTTTTGTCTCTTCTATTGTCTTGAACTCTTTTGTCTCTTTTGGTCAGACGCATAGAAGCAAAGAATCTTTGGCTTGTCAAAATTATGATGAAAATTTTAACAAGTCAAATTTTGTGGAGAAAAGATCCTATCTCAGGAACCCCACAATGTTGTCAGAGGTGTGATATTAACTTGACAGAGATAAGATAATTTTGGTGGGCCTGCCATTTTATAAAAAGAAAGTGACAGATTGAATTGGTACCCCCAGGGAAGATGAACTTTTACCAGAGGTTTGGGATTAACTTGATTAGGATCAGCTGGGGAGTTAATGAAAATACTGTTAATGGTGTAATGTTAACCTAACAATGTTTTTA
This sequence comes from Agave tequilana, assembly GCA_038442645.1. NCBI lineage: Eukaryota > Viridiplantae > Streptophyta > Magnoliopsida > Asparagales > Asparagaceae > Agave > Agave tequilana. Next base: position 174,701 of record JAVJIF010033436.1, read on the forward strand.
AGTGGACTTGTTGTTCTGTTGAGGAGAATAACAAGTGAGGCTAGATTCGCGGGGGATCTAGGAAAGCTTTTACCGTTAGAGGTGTGATATTAACTTAACGGGTCGAATGAAGTCTTGTCAGAAGTGTGATGTTAACTTGACAAGAATGTGAATCAGAGGTGTGATATTAACTTGACTCAGAAGCATTCCAGCTTTCATTTGGGAAAACTGAAAGTGTCACTGTCATAGGTGTAATGTTTAACTTGACAATGAGGGTAATGCTAGAGGTGTAATTTTGAACTTGGCATTAGTCATCTCGACTTCGACAAGGAAGTCCGAGGGAAAGTCATGGCCGTAAGTGTATTGTTGAACTTGGCGATGACCTGGATGCTAGAGGTGTAGTGTTAAACTTAGCATCGTTCATTTCAGCTTCGATATGGAAGTCTGAAGAAAGGTGACTGTCAGAAGTGTGATGTTAACCTGACAGAAACTCGATGTACTGTTTAGAAGTATAATGTTAACTTAACAGTAATTTGTCAGAGGTGTGGTATTAACTTGACAGAAATTGATTTGTGATATGAGCAATTTGAGGACCTGTCATTCTATTGATGAGAATTGACAAGTGGAGTTTAAAAATGTCAGAGGTATAGTGTTAACTTGACAAATTTGGATTTGCGATATGAGCAATTTTGAAGACTTGTCATTCTATTGATGAGAATTGGCAAGTGAAATTTGAAGTGCCAGAGGTATAGTGTTAACTTGGCAACGACTGTATTTTGTAGACCTACCATTCTGTGGATGAGAATTGGTAAGGGATTTTGGAGGGGAGAGTGGAGTCAAGTCCACTTAGGATTTTTAGCAAACCCTCAGCTATCAACGGATTTGAGGTACCTTTACCAACTACCGTTTGAGTTGGGCTAGCCATGCTATTCCCTCAGCATGATGAGTTATCGAAGACTTATGTTGGGCTTTAGAAGCCAACATTTTCCTCTATCCTTAGCCGTTGGAGGCGTCGGATCAAAGGGGAACATGTCCCTTAGGATTTTTAGCAAATCCTCAGCTGTCAACGGGTTTGATATGCCTTCACCAACTACCGTTTGAGTTGGGCTAGCCATGCTATTCCCCTCAGCATGATGAGTTGTCGAAGGCTTATGTTGGGCTTAAAAGCCAACATTTTCCCCTATCCTTGGCCGTCAGAGGCGTCGGATGTTAATGAAGAAACTCTTCTTGTTTTGATCAGAGGTGTAATTTTGAACTTGATCGGAGGAGGAGTACTATTAAGGATAGTACTTCTTCAAGAATCTGCCATTGATCGGCATCATGAGTGTATCGCCATTTGAAGTTATGAGGCGATACGATCCTTTAAGTAGATTGACTCTACTATGAATGGTCCTTCCCATTTGGGCTGGAATTTTCCTTTTGTCTTGTGCGCCATCACCATGGGTCTTCTGACGGCTAAGACAAGGTTGCCTTTCTTGAAAGTTCGCACTTTGACTTTCTTGTTGAAGGCTCTGGTAATCCGAGCTTGGTAAAGCTCGATTTGTTGCTGGGCCTGTAGACGCTTACCGTCTAAGGCCTCCAATTCTTGGAGTCGCTGTCGATGCTTCTCCTCTGTTGTCATCTCCGCTGTCAGGGCGACGCGTAGAGATGGAATTTGGATTTTGAGTAGAAGGACAGCTTCACACCCATATACAAAAGAAAATGGTGTAGCTTCAGTCGGGGTTCGCACAGTTGTGCGGTAGGCCCATAAGCATTCACCCAGCTTGTCGTCCCAATCACGTTGACTTTCGAGACGAATTTCTTGAGAAGCTTGCCAATGGTCATGTTGAAAGCTTCTGCGAGGCCGTTAGCGGCAGGATAGTATGCCGTTGAGGACACACTCTGGATTCTGAACTTATGGCAGAATTTCTGGAAAGCCTGGCTGATGAACTGGGGTCCATTGTCGTGGACAATTCGCCGAGGTACCCCAAACGGTAGATGACGTGATGTTTCACGAATTTGATCACATCAGATGATTTCACCTCCTTCAAAGGGACGGCCTCAGCCCATTTGGCGAAGTAATCGGTTATGGCCAAAATAAACCGATGCCCTTTTGACGATGAGGGCTGATAGGGCCAACCACATCCATCCCCCACATTTCAAATGGCCAAGTAGAAGCCGTGGAGTGAAGGTAGCCTGGTGCTTGATGGATGAAATCGCCGTGTACTTGGCAGGCGTGACATCTTTTGGCATAGGTGATGGCGTCAGCGATCATCTTGGGCCAATAATATCCCAACCTTTGGAGTCGGTATGCAAGTTTTGGGCCAGGTTGATGGGCTCCGCACATGCCGTCATGGGCTTCTTTCAGTACCTCCTGTGCCTCTTTTTGTGAAAGCAGCGAAGCAAGATCCCGTCATGCGATCGACGATACAGTGTTCGTGTGATCGCATTATAGTAGAATTTGGGGGCTTTCCTTTGAATGGCAGCCGCTTCTTTGGTGTGTTCAGGCAGGATGCCATACAGGACATAGTCAATGTAGGGGAATCGCCAGTCTCTAGGCTCTGGACCGGTTGACAATTCCAGCGCTTCTTTCCTTTGAGAATCTCCCTTTGGCTCCTGATAGTCCTTGAGAGCAATTCTCGGGCAATACAGGTCATGGCTGTAGACGAATATCTTCTCCATTGCTCCAGCTGGAAGAGCTAAGGAGGCCGCGAGGGATGCCAGTGCATCTGCATGCGCATTTTGCCTGCGCGGCACATGGTCGATGTAGAAGTTTGTGAACTTCCGAGCCATGTGGACGGTTGCGTTGTAGTAGGGTACTAGGTCCTCATGTCTGACTTCGTACTCCCCGTGAACTTGGCTGACGATGAGTTTAGAGTCACCATATGCCTCGAGATTTTTAACTCCAATCTCATCGGCGAGTTGCATCCCAATCAAAAGAGCGTTGTACTCCGCTACATTGTTGGAGCAAGATTCGGTAAGCGAAATGGCTCGGGGAATCACATAATTCTGTGGGGAGACGAGTACTACTCCTACCCCTGCTACTAGGTGTCCTTTTGGGCTTGTTCTGGATGCACCGTCAAAGAAGAGTTGCCACACTTGACTTTCAAACGATGTCTGAGTCAACAGACTTCGGCTACTTCATCTGGGAGATCCTCGTGGAGTTTGGTTGCCCTCGGACCCGGGTGCTCAGCTAGGAAATCCGTCACCGCTTGTCCCTTAATAGCCTTTTGTGGTAAAAATGCATCTCATATTGGGATAGCAATATGGCCCATTTTGCTAGCCGGCCATTCAATGATGAAGGCTTAGTCATAAGTAACCTCAGGGGGTTGACTTTTGATATGATGTTTATAGTTTGGCCTACCAAATAGTGTCGCATTTTCTGAATGGCGAACACTAATGCCAAACATTCCTTCTCGATCGGATTATACCAATATTCGGCTCCGATCATTGATCTACTCAGATAGTAGATCGCTTTTTCTCGTCCTTGATCATCATTCTGAGCTAGTAGAGCTCCCAAAGAATGATCTGTTGCTCAAACGTATACCAGGAAAGGTTTTCCGGATATCGAGCTGCAAGGACTGGTGGTTGGGTGAGGTAGTGCTTGATTTCCTCAAATGCTTGTTGGCAAGCGTCGTCCCAAATGAACGAGACACCCTTCTTCATTAACTTAGCGAAGGGTTGGCATCTTCTGGAGAGGTTTGAGATGAACCTGCGGATGTACGCCAATCGTCCTTGCAATCCCCTGAGTTCCTTGAGATTTCTCGGAGGTTGCATCTCCTGGATAGCGCGAACCTTTTCCGGGTCTAAATGGATTCCTGTGGAAGTCACTACAAACCCTAAGAACTTGCCGCTGGCCACCCCCAGGAAGGATTTGGTAGGGTTCATCTTCAACTGATGGGCCCGATGATGTCGAAGACAACTTTTAGATCAGTGATATGATCACTTTAGCGCGGCTTTTTTACCGCAAAGTCATCAACATAGCATTCCACTGTTTTGCGCATTGCTGCTGGAAAATGGCATTCATAGCCCTTTGATATGTTGCCCTCGCATTCTTCAGTCCGAAGGGCATGACGGTATAGCAGTAGACCCCCAGTGGTGTTCTGAAGGAGGTGTGCTTTTCGTCATCAGGATACATTTTGATTTGATTATATCCTAAGAACCCGTCCATGAAGGACATTCGTTCGAATCCACATGTATTGTCAATCATGACATCTGTGATTGGCAGTGGGAATTCGTCCTTGGGACAGGCTTCGTTCAGATCACGAAATTGATGCAGATTCAGATCTTTCCGTTCTTCTTGGCAACGGGGACGATGTTGGCTACCCAGTCGGGATGTTGTTCTTTCCTGATGAAACCAGAATCTATAAGCTTTCTGACTTCTGATTGAATCGCCTCCATTATCTCTGGGCGAAATCGTCGCTGTTGTTGTTTGACAGGCTTTACATCCGAATTGATGTTGAGGCGGTGCATAGCCACTTGAGGATCAAGTCTGGGCATGTCTTCGTAATTCCAGGCGAAGACGTCTTTATACTCTTGAACAAGAGATATTAGACCCTTTTTCTCCAACGGTGACAGGCTGTCGCTTATGAAGATGGGCTTAGGGTTAGCCTCATCTCCTAGATTGATCTGAACAACCTTGTCTTCTGTGGGCGGCTCTCGCTATTCAAAGCGGTATCCCAAAGAGTATTTAAATGTTTGATCCAAGGATCTGTATCGGATTGGATCATTTCTTCATCTCCGTCTTTCAGGTGGCTTGTTGAAACCATATTCACTGAAAGTTCTCCGAAGATGTTGCCGATGCTGACATCTGACTCCCACGATGACGTGCCTGAAGAGTAATCGTGACCTGACGATTCTCGAGAATCAGAGGCTGATGGAGCCGGAGTTGATACATAGCCCAACCCCCTGCGAGTCTGATGATAATAATCGGGTGCTTTTCCTTTCGGCACAAAGGATCGAAGTAGCGTTCTCCTTCCTTTACCGAAGTTCAACCCGAGTCTGCTGGTTAGATCATACCCCATATTTTTCATCATTCTGAGTGCCTTTGGCTCATAATGACCAAACTGAGGGGATTCCTGCTCGCTTTCTGATTCTTCATGATTCATTGATTCGGATTCAATTTGTCCGAAAAGAATTGGTCTTTGGCCCTTCCTTCTCGCTGGAACCATGAATATTGATTATTGCGCATCGCTGACATTTCGACATGTTTTAAAGGACGATTTCACTGGTACATGCAACGATGTCAAAGCATCCATTGCCGACCAGAGATCGTCATCCACGTCGGTACTAGTGTCTGACGGCACTGAACCAGAAGCAAACACAGAAAAATACGCTAAATCTAATTCTTCATTAATGTACCAACCGCCTACATCATCGGCGGAGGTATTATCAACATCGGGCTTATTAATGCCCGTTACAGGTGGATCTAGCTCCCACACACACTCATCTTCCTCCAGCTCGGTGTCGGCTTCATTGCCAGAGTCTGGTTCCTCTGGTTGCAGGACTTCATCTATTTCCACAGATTCCTGATATAGGAGGGAATCTGTGAAATAATTCTCCACTCCCTTGAACGGATGCCTCTCGGCAATCAACGTTCGCACCTTCCCACTCCTGTCAATGTATTTCATGACCTGGTGGAGGGTAGAGGGAACGATAGAATTGCGATGAATCCAGGGTCTTCCCAGCAGTAGATTGTAGGAGGTGTCAGCATCTATGACGTAGCATGTCACCTCTGACCTTAGGTCTCCAATCTGGCATTTGAGCTTGACCTTCCCCATCGGACGGGTACTATTGGCATTGAACCCATAAATGGTCGTTTGGGTAGGGCTCAAACGGTGAGTAGGAATCCCGAGATGTTGCATGACCCTGCGAGGCATGATGCTCAATGCAGACCCGGGATCTACCTGGATGCGGTTCACCTTAGATGATCCAATATACCCTGCGAAGTAAAGGGGTCGATCATGTTTCCCTTTGACTTGCATATCATCTGCCGTGAAGGTGATGCAGGGAGTATTTTGGGAGGCGTGGAGGCAATCCTCTACATCTTCCTCCTTCGGTAGCTGGGTCATGAAGACCTCAGCATTAGCCAGAGCTTCTTGTAGAGCTTCTCTGGTCGACTTTGATAATCTGAGAAGCTCATAAAGAGTAATCCGCGCTGGGATATTGGCTAACTGAGCCAGGACATCAAAGCGGTAAGGTGCCGTGGATCCTTCCGCTATGTCTTTTGAAAGAACTCGGGAAAACCGAAGTTCTTTCTGTTTCTCCACGGGTTGCTTCGTGGAGGCTTTGGCTGGCTCTACAGCGGGTCTTGGAGGAGTTACCGCCGTTTCGCCATACTTTTTCAAATATGGCTGCCCCGAACGGGTTTCTGCCACCAGCTGACTGGGTTCTGCGGCCAGAACTATTGTTTCCTCTTCTGAGTCGGTCAGCGGGGGAATATCAGTTTCCGCTTCTCGAGAAGAGGCACACACCACGTTGCAGGATGAAGCCTTTGCTTTGCCTTTGGACTTCCTGCTGGTTACAGTAGTCCATTGCTGGCCATCAATAAGGTCGGGATGAACCCACATGACTTCTCTTCGAGGTGTGGGAACAGGTACCAAGCCCTTTTCTTGCTGCTGGTGAGGGTCTGTGTTGACCATTCTCAGCTCTCCTCTTGGGATAGGGACTGCTCCAGAGGGTGTTGGAGGTTACCTTCCAAATTGGAGGACTGACGTCATATTAGCCGTCACCTTCTTCTGCTCTGGTCGGAGTTTCAATACCTCCGCGTCAATCAGGGCCTGAAGGATGTCCTTGAAGACATAACAGCTCTTGGTAGGGTGTCCCAACATCCTGTGGTACATGCAGTAGCTGGGATTGTCGGTTTTACCGACTTCCCCGGGGCGCCTAGCTTCAGGAAGCTTTAGTCATTGCTCTTGTTGAGTAATTTGAAGAGCGAGTCGACATGTTCATCCTTAAAGGAATACTACTTGTTGGCCCGTGGTTGGCTTGAAGAGCCACTTCCCTTGACCGGTTGAGGTTTGACAGGGGACTTGGTCTCTGCTGCCAAGTTATCCTTCCTTTTGGCTTGGAGGAATGTGTCTGGCGCACGCCTCGTTGACCTTTCAGGCCTGGGTTTATTTTCTTCCGCTCTGACGCAGGCGACAATCTCCTCAGCCTGTTCACCTTATTGGACTAATTGTTTCCAGGTGCGGCTTTCAGCAACTCCTATTTGAGCAAGGAGTGAGGTTTGGAGATTGTGACGGCATGTTTCCACCAGGGTAACCTGGGTCATACCGCTCGGGCATCGGAGTGTCACGTTCCAAAATCTTTCCACGAAAGACTTAACGGACTCTCCCTTTCGCTGCTTGGTAGCCAAAAGGGTAGGCATGTTGACCTCCAAGTCATCTTCAAAGAAGCGTGTTAAGAAAAGCTTCTCCAAATCACCCCAGTTCTTGATGGAACCTTCGGGGAGCTTCATGAACCATTCAAAGGCCAGCCCTTTTAGGGTGCCGATGAATAAACATGCCAAGATAGCATCGTTATCTATCACATTCCCAGTTTGGGACTTGAAATAGTAGATGTGTTGGTTCGGTGAACCTTTCCTGTCAAATGCTTGGAGGGTTGGAGCCTTGAACTTGGGTGGGTACGGAACCAGGTCCCATTCGGCTGGATATGGGCGGACCACTCCTGCTTCTTGGAGACCTTTCCGATTGGTAAGGGCTTCAAGGCGCTGCTCCATCTGATTCATTCTTTTAGAATGAACCTTTCCCTGGTCTTGATCGTTCTTCTCCTGCGACGAGGATTTAGACGAACTAGAGGTTGGTTGCTCTTTCTTCTCGGAGTGTTCGGAAGATGAGCTTTCTCCCTCTTTTTGTTTGACCTTAGACTTTCTGGGGGGAGATTTCCTCCTGTCTTCGAGAAACTGTGCGAGCATCTGCTTGAGAGAGTCGATGGATTCTTGCTGAGCACGAATCATCTCGAGTTGTTCCTTCTGGACCTGGGCTTGCTGCTCCAAGAGCTTAGCGGTCTCCTCAGGAGTGCTCGTCATGTATGTGAAGGCCTCTTTCTCTATAGAAGAGTATGAGGCCTGCGACTCTGCAATGGCAGGGTGTGAGTCATTAACCTCAATGCCCCGGGCTAGGGCATTGTAGTTGATCGGGGGAATGGCCCCGTCCGGGTGCGAGTGTGTCGGTATTCTCCTTTCGGTTCAGAGTCAGACTCGTCGGAGCTGACTACAGGCTGTTTTCCCCTGCTCCTGGTCGCCATGTTAGCAGTGAGCTCCGGATACTCTGTGTCAGAGAAGATCCTCCGCCTGTAAGAGCGTCTTCGTTTGGCTGCTGGGGGAATCAGGGTCAGCTGTCTAACTAAGGACTGCTGGTTCACGCCTGAACCGCAACGGCACTCAGAGAGCATGGAGATGAGCCGTTGGCAGCAACATGATGAAGAGGTTTGATTAGCACTTCTTTTCTTTGTCAAGTAATCCCTTAGATCCATGGGAAGAGGATCGAAGAGATTAGCCTCGCAACTTCGAGGGCGGGAGGCATCCTTCGCTGTACAGCTTGGACGCAGGATTCAGAGACGCGGTTCTCGCGTCGCAGCTTTAGGACGCGTGCCTGGCATCTCTGTTGAGAAGAGACGCGGCTGTTGCGTTGCTGCTTGGTGCGTCGGGGCAGGGACGCTTGAGAGAGAGTGGGCTGCTGGGCCCTATGCCTAAGGGCACGTGCCTCTTGTACTTGACGAGGCGCGCAGGCTTCGCCTTCGCATTTGGTGAGTTAGACTTCAGAGGACCTAATTTGGGGAGTCTCGCGTGCTTGACGTGGCGCGGCCAAGGCGCCGGATTGAACCTCGCGTCCTGCCTCAGTTGGACAATCAGAAGTTCCAACTTGCAGTTGACGGCACGCCTCCTCTGTCGACGCTCAGCGTTTCAGTTGCGTCGTGGAGGTGGAGAGAAGCCAACGACGACTTGGTGCTGAGGGAGAGGGTGGACTGGCTGGACACCAGAGATTTTGACCACGCGGGTCTCCTGAGAGACGCTGACGCGTGTGTTCCGCATGGCGCGGTTGGTCGCAATGGCAGTTGTGCCTGAGACTACGCGAGCCTCCTGAGAGACGTTGGCGCGTGTATCTTGCTTGGCACAGTTGGCTGCGACACCCTTTGCAGTCGCTGCGCCTGAGGTCACGCGGGTCTCCTGAGAGACGTTGACGCGTGTATCCTGCTTGGCATAGTTGGCTGCGACACCCTTTGCAGTCGCTGCACCTGAGGTAGTCTCAGAGCGGGTTTCGGGGCAAGTCTCCGTAGAGACCCTGCGACAGACGCGGGTCTTTGGGCTCTTGGAGCCGGAAGAGAGAAACTCTTCATACTTTGCCTGGTCGAACTCGACAACGAGCGATTCGACCATCTTCCCCTTATGGAGGACGTCATCTTGCACCACGATTTGTTCGTTAGTGACAAATGTAGTCCCCAGCGGAGTCGCCATCTCTTGTATGCGTCGGAAAAAGGAGGATTCGATTGTAAAATTCTTTTGATTGGATAGAAATTACAACAGATCAGTCTTTCGATTACAAGGGAGGGAGGATGTTGAGTCTTGAATCCTCCCTTTGTTTAAGGCTGGGTTCTTCAATTGGCGGTGGAGAGTGAACTTGTTCTCCGTTGACCGGGTGACCGTCGAAACCTTCCAAGGATCTCCTCTTCGGATGATAGATGGAGTAACTCAGCTCTGTCTACCAAAACTCTCAAAGAGAAGGTAGGCATAGAGCAACTTGAACACAGCAAGTTCTCTGAAGGGTTTAACTCTCTCTCTTTTCTCTCAGGGCTCTTTTCTTCCAAAAATCCTCTGACCGAAAATCCGACTGTTAATTTGACTCTCCAATTCCCTCCTTCCCTTCTTCATAGCGACGGGGCTATTTATAGGGGTTTTAGGGGCATACGTGCCTCCTAAAAACACTCCATAATGGGGGCTAACTTTTCCCGTTATGTGGGCCGTGATTGGCCCCGAAACGGGATGGTTACAACTGAGATGCGGGTGTCAACCCACGCGCCTTGGAGCTACTGAGATGCGGGTTTCGACCCTCGCGCCTTGGTGCTGCTGAGACGCGGGTTTCGACCCTCGCGCCTTGGTGCTGCTGAGACGTGGCTGTCGAGCCACGCGCCTTGGTGTGGCAGAGACACGGGTTTCGACCCACGCGCCTTGGTGCTGCTAAGACGCGGTTTTCGACCCTCGCGCCTTGGTGCTGCTGAGACGTGGCTGTCGAACCACGCGCCTTGGTGCTGCTGAGACGCGGGTTTCGACCCTCGCGCCTTGGTGCTTCTGAGACGCGGGTTTTGACCCTCGCGCCTTGGTGCTTCTGAGACGCGGGTTTCGACCCTCGCGCCTTGGTGCTGCAGTGTTGGCTGAGACGCGGGTTTTGACCCTCGCGCCTTGGTGCTGCTGAGACGCGGGTTTCGACCCTCGCGCCTTGGTGTGGCAGAGACGCGGGTTTTGACCCACGCGCCTTGGTGCGGCTGAGACTAGCCTTGCGTCTGGAGTTTGGGACTCTGCTTTTAAATGGCTTATCTTTTAGTGATTTTTAGACAGCCTACACCTGCATCCTGGGAATGTGTCAAGAGAGATCCCAGTGGGAGAGAATCCTGCAGTGGCGCTGACCTTTGGCAACCAATTCTGCAAGGTCAACGGGAACTAGCCAGCTACTGACTTCAGGACTCCAGGCTGGATTCACCCTCCGAAGGCATGGTGGGTGGATTTGACTACCTACATCCTTGCTCATTTCGAGGAGGTTTTGGAGGGGCTGAACCTCTACGAGGCCGTCAGGGCGACCTGCTACGGTATTGAGATGAACGTGGCGTGCTTTTACGCCATTTTTGAATTGTATTGCCCAGCTTCAAGGACCTTCTTCACCCCTGTCGGTGAGTTGGGTATGGCCTTGCATGAGATGTGGGAAGTCTCTGCTCTGCCTTTTGGGTCTCTCCCATATGAAGAATACTTCCCGTGCGAGGCAGAGTTAGCTCATCTGGAGAAGCAGGAGCCTGCCTTGTTCGAGACCTACAGGGAGTTAATGTGCCACTTGTATATTTGCTCCAGTATGCATGGGGGCAGTAAGGGAACCTCCTGTAGCTTGAAAAGCTGAGGAGACTATTTGTTCCCAGATATGGAGAATGCTCCTGAGGCAGCACATTGCGGAGTTGCTGATGAAGACATCTTTGACCGGATGCAAAAGCACTCCCAAGGGGATCTAGTTGTGAAGGAAGACGATGGTCCCTATGAGCAGGGTGATGTTCTTTGAAGCTTCCATCATCAGGCTCGCAGGCCGATGTCCCGGAAGGCACTTCTGGCTGGTTTCCTAACAGTCTGGCTGAAGAGGTGCATGGTGTCGTCTTCTTCGGGTGACATCGTTCATCCGAATGTTTTGCTGCCCGCTGTTCGTTTGGTTCATGGTCGCCCTCTGAGACTTCTTTCGGCCATGGTGTGCTGTATCCAGAGAGGCCTTCGTGCATTGACGGAGGCTTTTTGCAGGCCACCAACGAGAAGCGTGAAAAGGGGACCATTTCGCCCCGTAACGGACCTAACCCCAGAATAGGTCTGCCGTATACTTACTTGATGGCGTGGTTCGCCTTGCATTGTACTTCTCTAATCGAAGCTGGAGAGGATCCCCCGCAAGATGTTCAAATGGCGCTCCTCCGCCGATTCGAAGGATGCTCATGGCAGAAGACTTACATGGCTGAGGCCCGTAAATTAGTACGTCGCTATGACGTCTATAGTCTCTTCCGCTGTTTTCCCCGTATTCGGGGTGCAGGCTATGGGGAAGAGTTCAAAGATGCGGGGGAGGGGCATTCGTCCCTGAGCCAGGGAGTTTTTGAGTCGCTGGTCAGTATCCGGCCTTCACATCTATTGTACCGGAGCGGGGATAGCTGCTACTTGGAGCCTTACGTCCCAAGTCGGTTTGCTCGACAGTTTGGATATGACCAACTGTACGTGGGCAACCCGAATCTCAATCTGGCTTTCATGGGGAGCCTTATTGATGGGGCCCGTGCCTGGCGATTCTTTACTGCAGGCGGTATTGGGGCGCGGCTGCGTACGCCGTTGAGGGCTCCCAATCTCCTGATGACCCTGTGCTTCTGTCAGTAGTATGCCACTTCCAACTCCACACCTCTCGAATTCAAGATGAACAGTTCTGGTGTGAAGTTAATTTCTCAGCGGCTGAGGCAGAAGGCTTCTGAGAAGAGGGAAGGTAAAAGGGTTCGCACCCCAGGTATAGAGTAGTTTGTTGCTGTGGAAGACAGCGAGGCCTCAGATGCCGAGAGTCCTCGCTCGAGGTGGGAGCGGGGGCTGAGACTCCTGCAACTGGCTCTGGTGTGATGGGGACGGCTCCCCGTCATTGTGTAGAAGTGGAGGAAGAGGATTCTGAAGTCCACTTCAAAAGAAAGCGGGCAGGTAGCTCTCGTAGGAAATCGTTGGCGAAGAAGCCCCGCCACCAAGCTCCTACGATTGTCGTAGAGGGGCATCCCTCTACAACGATTCCTCCTGTTGCCCCATTAGCAGCTGAACCGTCGGTTGCTGAGCTGACTAGCGGTGAATTTGCTCCGGGTCTGGGTAAGATTAACCTTGTCCATATAATATGGAGCCTTTTTGTGTGTTCCCATTGACTTATTATCAATTCTTCTTAATTGTAGGAGCTGAGGCAACTGGAGAGCAAGGGGAACATTATGATCCCCTATTTACTTATGGAACTGAAGCTGGTTCTTTTGCCCGTCCGGAGGAGTCCGGAGGTGATGTGGCCGACATTGGTCCCTCGGGCGCTGGGACTTCTAAAGGAAGTCCTGTGGCATCGAGCTCTATTGGGTGGTCCATAGGATACTCGGCAAGCGAAAGCGAGCCGGCTATTCGTGCTGATTCTGCCAAAAATTTTCCGATGGAGCCCCTGGAGACTGATGTGGCTGGCGAGACGTTTGAGGCGACATCATCCTCTTGGCTTTGTCCTAACCTCTTGGCTTCTTTTACATGTAGTGTCCCGACTAACCGCAGTCTTGTTACAGGTGTTCGGCCTCAAGATGCATCAGCTTTAAGACGGCCCGGAGATTTCCCTGAAGGGTCAAGGGGTGACATGAGTGCTTTGACCGTGACGGATGCCGCTGTGCTGGATGCGCTGTACGGTGACCTGCCTTCTTATCGGCCCAAGTCAGCCGAAAGACCAGAAGTTGAAGGGGGAGCAGTTCCGGAGGTGTCCTCACTCCCAACTATATCAACGAGTGAGGTGCCGACAATTTTGCCAAGTGTGGAGCTGAGGTGATTACAAGCCCTACTTCCCCAACTCTGGTAGTTGAGCCTGCTGTTCAGGAGATGGTTGTCAGCCCTACTTCAACGGTGGCTAGCGCACTGATTTCCATGAAGACTCCGCAGAGATCACTGACAATCTGCCCTGCTGTTGATGTTCCCATTGCTCCTTCCACGATAGTGTCGACCAGGCTGGTGGATTTCTCTGAGGTTACCTCTCTACCAGAAGTGGCTGAGGTTGAGAACGACTATATAGGTGACCTCGTTGATAGCTCTTATAAAGGCTTAGGGCGAACTATCGACCTGGTTTTGAAGGGCTTGACTATGCCATTCTCAAAGTTAAAGGTGGTCCTCTCCCGTGGCATCGAAAGTATTCGGGATTTTGAGGGGTATCACCAGGCTACTGCATTGGAACTCCTGGTGGATGAATTTAAGAAGGATGTAGAGGAATGGCGTCGTCTCCGCTGTTCGGACCTGGAGTCTTTAGTTGATGAGCAGTTTGCGCGTCTTGTCGCTCAAAAGCACGAGGCCCGGCTTGCCGCTCAAGAGGCTGCTAAGGCTATCTCTTCTGACTTGAAATCCTTGAAAACAAGGCAGGCAGAGGTCGGAAGTGCGATTGACGCCTCCACCAGTGCTCTTCTTGACGCTGAAGACAAGATTGGGAAGGCTGAGGAAATGATCAGAAAAGCAAATCTTATTTTATCCAAGGCTAAACTGGTGCGTCTTGAAGAAACTGCGCGGCTTGAGCAGCTTAAGGCTGAAAATGAAGAGCTCTCACAGCGGGGATTGTCACAGAGGGCAACTTTGGCAGAGGTTGAAGCTCGTCTGACCCAGGCAATGGATTTCAATGAGGCCGAGCTGAGGTCGCAAGCGCTTGCCCAGGCTGCTGATGACAGGAGGACGAGGCTGGACTCCCTTGGAGAGCAGCTCAGATCTTACAGTGTGCGCCTGTAGCTCCATGTACTTTATCCTTTTGGAGTGAATGAATTTTTTTTTTCTTCTTTTGTCGAATCTCCAATCTTGTTCTTCTTTCTGAATTGCGGTTCCAAATTGTATTGCAATTTCTTGAGAACATAGTTCTTGTTGGGTTGGATGATGAGACTTGGCTATCTGTCAGTTCAGAGGTCGCAATGACATAACTGGTTGAGACGCCACCAAGCCCAAAACCGGTCCTTGTCGGATCGAAAGATGAGACCTGTCTTTTGTAAATGTCAACAGGCTCGGAATTGAGACTTAGCTGTCTGCTGGTTCAGAGGTCGCAATGACATAACCGTTTGAGACACCACCAAGCTCAAAAGGTAGTGATACCCGTCTTTTGTAAATGTCAACGAGTATCGAGGCCTGTCTTTTGTAAATGTCAACAGGGCTCAAAGTTGAGACTTAGCTGTCTGCTGGTTCAGAGGTCGCGATGACATAACCGAATGAGACGCCACCAAGCTCAAGGTTAGTGATACTTGTCTTTTGTAGATGTCAACAAGCATCGAGACCTGTCTTTTGTAAATGTCAACAGGGCTCGGGGTTGAGACTTGTCTTTTGTAAATGTCAACAAGCTCAAAATTGAGACTTGGCTATCTGCTGGTTCAGAGGTCGCAATGACATAACCGATTGAGACGCCACCAAGCTTCAAAATTGGTAATACTTGTCTTTTATAAATGTCAACAAGTATCGAGACCTGTCTTTTGTAAATGTCAACAGGGCTCGGAATTGAGACTTAGCTGTCTGCTGGTTCAGAGGTCGCAATGACATAACCGATTGAGACGCCACCAAGCTTCAAAATTGGTGATACTTGTCTTTTGTAGATGTCAACAAGTATCGAGACCTGTCTTTTGTAAATGTCAACAGGGCTCGGGGTTGAGACTTAGCTGTCTGCTGGTTCAGAGGTCGCAATGACATAACCGTTTGACCACCAAGCTCAAAAGGTGGTGATACCCGTCTTTTGTAAATGTCAACGAGTATCGAGGCCTGTCTTTTGTAAATGTCAACAGGGCTCGGGGTTGAGACTTAGCTGTCTGCTGGTTCAGAGGTCGCAATAACATAACTGTTTGAGACGCCACCAAGCTCAAAAGGTGGTGATACTTATCTTTTGTAAATGTCAATAAGTATCGAGACCTGTCTTTTGTAAATATCAACAGGGCTCGGAGTTGAGACTTAGCTGTCTACTGGTTCAGAGGTCGCAATGACATAACCGTTTGAGACGCCACCAAGCTCAAAAGGTGGTGATACCCATCTTTTGTAAATGTCAACGAGTATCGAGGCCTGTCTTTTGTAAATGTCAACAGGGCTCAGGGTTGAGACTTGTCTTTTGTAAATGTCAACAAGCTCAAAATTGAGACTTGGCTGTCTGCTGGTTCAGAGGTCGCAATGACATAACCGATTGAGACGCCACCAAGCTCCAAAATTTAGTGATACTTATCTTTTGTAAATGTCAACAAGTATCGAGACCTGTCTTTTGTAAATGTCAACAGGGCTCGGAATTGAGACTTAGCTGTCTGCTGGTTCAGAGGTCGCAATGACATAACCGATTAAGACGCCACCAAGCTTCAAATTGGTGATACTTGTCTTTTGTAAATGTTAACAAGTATCGAGACCTGTCTTTTGTAAATGTCAACAGGGCTCGGAGTTGAGACTTGTCTTTTGTAAATGTCAACAAGCTCGAAATTGAGACTTGGCTGTCTGCTGGTTCAGAGGTCGCAATGACATAACCGATTGAGACGCCACCAAGCTTCAAAATTTGTGATACTCGTCTTTTGTAAATGTCAACGAGTATCGAGACCTGTCTTTTGGAAATGTCAACAGGGCTCAGAGTTGAGACTTGTCTTTTGTAAATGTCAACAAGCTCGAAATTGAGACTTGGCTGTCTGCTGGTTCAGAGGTCGCAATGACATAACCGATTGAGACGCCACCAAGCTTCAAAATTTGTGATACTCGTCTTTTGTAAATGTCAACGAGTATCGAGACCTGTCTTTTGTAAATGTCAACAGGGCTCGGAGTTGAGACTTGTCTTTTGTAAATGTCAACAAGCTCGAAATTGAGACTTGGCTGTCTGCTGGTTTAGAGGTCGCAATGACATAACCGATTGAGATGCCACCAAGCTTCAAAATTTGTAATACTCGTCTTTTGTAAATGTCAACGAGTATCGAGTTTGTAGTGGAATTTGGGAGAAGTCTCATTTTCACGGGGAGAAACGAGGGAATCACTGTCATAGGTTTAATGTTAACGTAACAGCGAAATGTATTTGTGGTCTTACCATTCTATGGATGAGAATTGGTAAGTGACTTTGAAGGTCTCGCTCTCACGGGGAGAAACAAGGGAATCACTGTCATAGGTTTAATGTTAACGTAACAGCGAAATGTATATGTGGTCTTACCATTCTATGGATGAGAATTGGTAAGTGACTTTGGAGGTCTCGCTCTCACAGGGAGAAACAAGGGAATCACTGTCATAGGTTTAATGTTAACGTAACAGCGAAATGTATATGTGGTCTTACCATTCTATGGATGAGAATTGGTAAGTGACTTTGGAGGTCTCGCTCTCACGGGGAGAAACGAGGGAATCAAACGGGAACTACTCCCTTAGGATTTTTAGCAAATCCCCAGCTGTCAACGGGTTTGATATGCCTTTACCAACTACCGTTTGAATTGGGCTAGCCATGTTATTCCCCTCAGCATGATGAGTTGTCGAGGACTTGTGCTGGGCTTAAAAGCCAACATTTTCCTCTGTCCTTAATTGTTAAGGATATTGGATCGTCTGGTTAACGTATGTGTAACCCTGACTCTCCTTTAAGACAACCAGTATACGGCCAGGTTCCTACTGGTTTATGGTTGTGTGATCTCGCTTGGAGGAAGAGAAAGGCTCTCTTTGTGTGTACTTTGGACACGGAGATCTTGATCAGAGGTGTAGTGTTAACTTGATCATGAGAAGGATCCTTAATTAAGGATAATACTTCTTTAAGAACTTGCCATTGATCGGCATCATGAGTAAGTCGCCATCTGAGGTCATAAGGCGGTATGCTCCGTTTGAATAGACTGTTTCTATTACAAACGGTCCTTCCCATTTAGGCTGAAATTTGCCCTTGGTCTTGTGCGTCATAATCATCGGTCGTCTGACGGCTAAAACCAGGTCTCCTTTTTGGAAGACCCTCTGTTTGACCTTCTTATTGAAGGCCTTTGAAATTTGAGCTTGATATAGCTCAATATGCTGTTGAGCTTGTAGCCGCTTCTCATCTAGGGCTTCGAGCTCTTGAAGACGCAATCGATCATTGTCCTCTAATGTGATCTTAGTAGTCAGAGCGACTCGCAATGACGGCATCTGAATTTCCAACGGGATGACTGCTTCGCACCCATATACCAGGGAAAAAGGCGTATTGCCTGTCGGTGTCCGAACCGTGGTTCGGTAGGCCCAAAGACATTCACCAAGCTTTTCGTCCCAATCTCGCTTGTTCGAGGAGACGAATTTCTTGAGTAGCTTGATGATCGTTTTGTTGAATGCTTCCGCCAAACCATTAGCGGCGGGATTATAGGCAGTTGAAGCCACATTCTGAATTCGGTATTTATCATAGAACCGATAGAATACTTGGCTTATGAATTGGGGACCGTTGTCGTGGATGATCCGCCTAGGTACACAAATTGATAGATGACATGGTGCTTGATGAAATTATCACATTAGAGGTTTTGACTTCAACTAGTGGTATAGCCTCCGCCCATTTTGAAAAGTAGTCGGTTATTGCAAGGATAAACCGGTGTCCTTTTATCGAAGAAGGGCTGATTGGCCCTACGACATCGATTCCCCATACTTCAAATGGCCATGAAGCAACAGTCGGGTGGAGCAGCTCCGAAGGCTGGTGTATGAAATCCGCATGAATCTGACATGCTTTACACCTCCGTGCATATTGGATGGCATCGGCTATCATAGTTGGCCAATAGTATCCAAGTCTGTGTAACCTGTCCTTAAGTTTTGGACCTGGCTGATGAGCGCCGCAAATGCCATCGTGCGCTTCTTGGAGCGCTTCCTGTGCCTCTGAATGAGAAAGGCAACGGAGGAGGACACCGTCATATGAACGACGGTAAAGTGTCTTCAAAGTCGGATCGTAGTAGAACCAGAGAGACCTTCGTCTGACGGACGCCGCTTCTTTAGGATCGTCTGGAAGCAGACCGTGCAAAGCATAGTCAATGAGAGGAAAGCGCCAATCTCTCGCTCAAGACCGTGGAGACATTATCGACTTCTCGAGTTCTTAGCATGTGCTTGGAGTATACAAGATGTCGAGTTGCTACTGTGAGGTGATACTCGGTGTCGGCTGGCAAGGCTAAGGCTAGTGTTGTTGCTAATGCAGCAAGAGCGTCCGCCTTGGTATTTTATGCCCGATATAGAAGCCTTCAAATAGGTTGGCCAATTCAACGGCTGTGTGATAATAAGGCACCAAGTCCTCATGGCAGACTTCGTATTCGCCTTTAACCTGATTGATGATCAGTTTTGAATCGCCATAAGCTTCGAGGTATCGTACCCCCATTCCATGGGCGAGTTGAAGACCGATGAGCAGAGTATTATATTCTGCTACATTATTGGAGCATGATTCTGTCAGAGAAAATGCTCTGGGCAGGACATGATTCTGTGGGGAGATAAACACAACCCCCACTCTGGCAATAATCTTGCCTTTAGGGCCCATTCGCGATGCTCCATCAAAGAACATCTGCCACACTTCCTCTTCTGAGGTTGCATAAGACTCGAAGACTTCATCAGGGATATCTTCGTGAAGTTTTGAATGCTCTGGAACTGGATGAGCAGCCAAGAACTCTGCAAGGGCCTTTAACCGCCTTCTGAGGCGTGAAGATCATGTCGTATTGAGACAATAAAAGTGCCCACTTAGCCAATCTTGAATTCAATGATCCTGGCTTCGTCATAAGAAGACGCAATGGGTTTACTCTGGAGATGACATGTATGGTCTGGCCGACCAAATAATGTCGTGTCTTCTGAACAGCAAAGACGAGAGCTAAACACTCTTTCTCGATAGGGTTGTAGCGAGATTCTGCTCCTATGAGAGTTCTGCTCAGATAATAAATGGCCTGCTCGTGGCCATTGTCGTCCTTTTGAGCGAGGAGGGCACCGAGGGAGTAGTCCATAGCTTTTACATAAAATAAGAATGGTTTCCCTGATGTAGGGGCCACTAAGACTGGAGGCTTTGTGAGGTACCTCTTGATGTCTTCATAAGCTTCCTGGCAAGCTTGATCCCATACGAAGGAAGCACCCTTTTTCGTGAGTCGGGTGAACAGCTGACAGCGGCCTGAGAGATTTGCAATAAATCTTCTGATATAAGCCAGCCTGCCTTGTAAGCCTCTAAGCTCTTTGAGATTCCTCGGTGGATACATGCTCTGAATGGCTTTGACTTTGTCTGGGTCAAGATGAATCCCTTTTGATGTGATAATAAACCCAAGGAACTTGCCGCTTGAAACTCCCAAGAAGGATTTTGTTGGGTTCATTTTCAGTTGATGAGCCCGCATTATGTCGAACATCGTTCTCAGGTCGCGAAGATGTTCATTCTTGTTGCGGCTTTTGACGGCAATATCGTCGACATAGCACTCCACCATTTTTCGGAGATGATCGCGGAAGATCGTACTCATTGCCCGCTAGTAGGTTGCTCTGGCGTTTTTCAGTCCGAAGGGCATTACAGTGTAGCAGTATACCCCCAATGGTGTTCGGAACGAAGTATGCTTCTCGTCGTCGGGATACATCTTAATCTGGTTGTATCCTAAAAAGCCGTCTATGAAAGACATTCTTTCGAATCCACATGTGTTGTCGATCATGACGTCGGTGATGGGTAGCAGGAATTCGTCTTTGGGACAAGCCGTATTGAGATCACGGTAGTCGATGCATATCCGTGTTTTCCTGTTCTTCTTAAGGACGGGGACGATATTAGCTATCCAATCTGGATGTTGTTCCTCCCGGATGAAGCCACATGCAATGAGCTTGTGAACTTCGGCTTCAATAGCTTCCATGATGTTTGGGCGAAATCGACGTTGTTGCTGCTTGACTGGCTTGACGTCAGGCTTGATGTTTAGACGGTGTATAGCGACCTGTGGATCAAGTCCGGGCATATCTTCATAGCTTCACGCGAAGACGTCTATATACTCTCTTACGAGTATTATCAATTCTTCCCTTTCTGTAAGTGATAGGCTTTCACTTATAAAGATTGGCTTAGGGTGGTCTTGATTACCCAAGTTGACCTGCATCACCTTGTCTTCAGTAGGTGGTTCGCACGATTCGAATCGCTTTTCCCATTGAAGGTCTAATTGCTGGGCCCATGGTTCCTCGTCAGTGGCTTTTGCGGGCTCCAATTGACTGCTTGAGGTCATATTAGCAGTGAGGTTTTGAACATTCCTCCTATACTGACATCTGAATCCCACTCAGAGGATGAGGCTGAATGTGATGGAACTGATTCATCGTCCTTGGCTTGGACCGTTGCTGACGATGTGGGTGTAACATACCCTAACCCCCTGCGTGTACTATCATAGTAATTTGTAGGCTTCCCTTTAGGCACAAAGTTCCGCATCAAACCGCGCCTTCCTTTTCTGAAATTCAGGCCTGCACCATGCTTCAAGTCGTATCCCATTTTCTTCATAATATGGCGCGCTGACTGCGCGTAATGAAAGAATTGTGGAGTGTCTGAGTCTGAACTTGAATCTGCAACCGTGGGTCCCCGTGGTTGGGTTCTACCGAAGATTATCGGTAATTGACCTTCTTTGGATGGCGGGATTACCAAGACGGCTCCTTCTGCGGATTCCATAGGTAACTGGATGCACTTGGCTTATGTAAAGGCATGTGTAGGGAGCTATCCGTCATGGATTCAAATAGCCCAACAGTCGCGGGATAATCAAAAGAAATATTATCATTAATTACCCATTCACCTTCATCCTCTGAAGGAGTATTACATAGGGGATTATTGAGACATGCTATAATTGGTTCACCAATCAGAATGGCTGGCATGCCTGCTTCGGATTTTGAATCCGCCTCGTTGCCACTTTCATCATCGTCCGGCAACGGTTCTTTGAGTGCTCCACCGGCCTCTTGATACAGGAGAGCGTCAGTGAAGTAATTTCCACCCCTTTGAATGGTTGCTTTTCAGCAAAAACAGTTCGTATTGTCGCGTCATCTTCAACATATTTGAAGCATTGGTGCAGAGTAGAGGGAACGATCCAGTTGGCATGGATCCATAGCCGTCATAACAGCAGGTTATATGATCTGTCAGCGTCAATGACATAACATGTCACTTCTGACTTCAGGCTCCCGATTCTGCAACGGAGTCGAATTTTCCCAGTGGATGACTGCTCCCGGCGTTGAAATCGTATATTGTAGTAGTGGTTGCGGACAACCTGTACAGTGGTATGCCGAGGAAGTAGAGAAGCCTTTTGGGGATGATGCTGAGTGCAGACCCCGGATCGACTTGTATTCTTTCAATGCATGTTGAACCGATATATCCGGTGTAGTACAGAGGTCAATCGTGCTTGTTGTCTTTGAGAAGCATATCTTCCGCCGTGAATGTAATAGCAGGCACCTTGGATTGTGTATGATGACACTCTGGGTACGGAGACTGAACGTCGTTGTTAGGGATCTCAGGCATGCATGTCAGAAAGGATTCTGAATTGGCTAGCGCCTCCCTGAGTGCTTCTCTTGCTTCTTTCGAGAGGCAAAGGAGCTCGTGTATAGTGATACGAGCTGGGATATTGGCCAGCTGAGCCAATATGTCAAACCGAAAGGGCGTATCAAACCCTTGGCCTGGTGGTTTCTTCAACACGTGGTCGAATCGTACCTCCTTAGGCCTCTCTTTTCCTTGGTTGGGATTGGAGTGGATGCTGGTACTTGTACTGACGTCGTTTGCTATTGTGTCTCGTCAGTAGACTTTTCATACTGCCTCAAGTATGATTTTCCGGATCGGGTGCCCGTCTGTTGAGGCGTATCGGCTTGCGCCGTGCAAGCAAGCTTTTCTCCTTCTGAATCACTGAGGGAAGCCGATGTAAGATTGCCGTCGTCTGGCAGGATGGAGATGACATTGCAAGACTTGCCCTTTGAGTTGGGCTCCTTTGAATCCCGCTGTACGTCTTGGACGAGGTCTGGGTGTATCCACATGACTTCCCCTGTCTCCAATGTTAAGGGAACAAAACCCTTATTGTTTTGAGTTGTAGCTGGAGGATGCTTGACGTCCAACCGTGGAGCGAGGACTGGATAAGTTCCGTCAGGAACTGTGACCTTTAGAGTTTGCCAAACGCGAGGGTTACCATATTGGCAGTGACTTTCTTCTGCTCCGTCTTCAACGTCAGAACCCCGGCATCGACCAGGGCTTGTATTCTGTCCTTGAGGACATAACACTTGTTAGTAGGATGGTGGATCATCCTGTGGTAGAGGCAGTATTTAGGGTCGTTTGTGCGCCCTATCTCATTGGGACGCCGAGCATCTGGCAGTTTCATTTTGTTCCCTTTGTGGAGCAGATGGAATATCGTGACCACCTGATCGTCTTTGAAGGAGTACTGCTTTGGAGGGAACTTAGGCTCCTGATTGTTGAAGCCGCTCTTCTTGGCCTTCGACTGCACATCTCCGGATAACTCCAATGACATAGTCTCTTTGCCTTCAGCTTGAGAAGATTGCGGTAGGTCGCTACGCCCTTTGTTGTTCACCCCCCACTTGCCTCTAGGGGCGGATGGTTCGAACTTTTTAGCCGACTTCTCGGCTATCTCTGCTTGTTCGACTAATTCCTTCCAGGTGTGGGCTTTGACAGCCCCCATGCGAACTTCCACTTGGTCTAAGAAGTTGTGTCTGCATGTCTGTAAGAGCATGGGTAGTGGCATCCCTGTTGGGCACATCAAGGATAAGTTTTTGAATCGTTCAATGTAGTCACAGACAGATTCGCCCTTCCTCAGCACAATGGAGAGGAGCTTGTCCATGGTTACTTCGATATCGTCCTCATAGAAACGAGAGAGGAACCGAGTTTTCAGGTCGATCCAGGAGTTGATAGAGCCCGGGGGAAGACTTCGGAACCAGTCAAATGCCACCCCCTTTAAGGTGCCAATGAATAGCCTAGCCATGTGGCGTCATTGCTTATAACATTACCAATCTGAGACCGGAAATAGTAGTTGTGCTGATTTGGCGAGCTCTTTCCATCATACGTATGCAACGTTGGTGGTTTGAATTTCGGTGGATATGGCACCGAATCCCACTCCAGCGGATAAGGACGGACTGCCCCTACCTTCTTTAATTCATCCCTCTGAGCTAAGGATGCGATTTGAGCCTGGAGGACCTTAAGGACTTCGGCGTCTAAGGAAGAACCCTCCTTGGATTTCTCCGGCTTTGGTTGCTCATTGCTGAAGTGTTCCTCCTCATCGTGATTGCTCCCGGCATCATTGTTATTCCGGTTACTGAGGAGTTGAGCGAGCATCTGTTGAATGTTGTCCAGAGCCTCTTGCTGGGTTCTAGAAGTTTGCTCCTGAGCTTCCAAACGTCGACGAAGGTCGTCGTTAGCATTATCAGTCATATTGACTGATGCTTTGTCTGTTCGCACTGAGCTAACTGTCGCCGAAGAGGCGTACCCACTATCTTCATCATCTTCTTCGTCTGATGACTGGAGTGATCTCCTGGGCTGTGACGAGGCTAGGGCCGTCGAGGAAGAAGGCTGCTCGTGATTGTAGGGTATCGCCACCCTGGATCTGGTGTTTCGGAAAATACCTTCTTCATGCACCAAGACTTCGCCTAAGCCTGGGCTATAATCTGGATCTAGGGACGCTCGTCCTCTTCCGGTCATGTTGACGGATGCGGAGGCTGGATCTCGTGAGGTGCTCCTTCTGCGATGCTTCATAGGGAGATGTACAGACAGCCGATCAAAGACCGTTCGTCGTGGAGGCGTGGCGGGGATTGGTCCCAGCCGGCAATGGACCGAGTGGAGTGTCACCAGCTGACATCCCACTTGTTGACAACAGGGGGAAGAGGTTTGTCTATCCGTCAACAATTTCCTCAAATCAGACCCGGTTGGGTCTCTGCAATCGAGCGCAAAGGCTCTTTTGGATCGCACATAGGACGATGTCCTGCTTCTCTTATCCCTGCAGATAGGATTAGCACTGAATAGTGCTTTGGTTCTAGCTTCGCCATCAGGCGTGAGCTTAGTGCTTGACGCACTGGAAAGCGAAGCATGCTATGGTGCTTTACCCGCTATGCTGCTGCGAAGGCAATTAGTCTTAGATAGTACTTTGGCTTCAGCTTCGCGGTCATGGACCCTGCGCGTACGCTGTGGTACAGTAGCTTCGCTCATGAGAACGAGGCCGGCGCGAGGTATTGCTGCTCTTAAATTGGACGACGATATGATTGTCGTCGTAACTTTATGATTGGAGCAGACAGGCATCCTGCCTTTTTCTTCGTGAGAGAGGCGCGGTTTAGGCGTAGCTATGCCTGAAGCTTCGGTTGGAGACTTTTGTTTAGGCTTCCATACCCGCCTTGGCAGAGGAGATTTAGGTTCGCAAGGAACCTGATTAGCCACACGCGAGGGCTGAGGGGTGTTGGCAGAATTCTGCTTCTGGTTTTTGCTTTGAACCTTGGTCGTGGAAACCTTCCTATGCTTCCGTGCTCGAAGCATTGGCCACCCCCAGAGAGGACTTCTTTAAATCTTCCTTGATCGAACTGAACCACCAAGTTATCACAAGTGCAGGACTTGGGCTACGGGCGTGCTTCCTTGTTGCGCCAAATAACCGTAGTAGGTTCGTAGAGAACCTTTTCTGTCTCCGAAGAGACTTTCCTTGAAGATTTAGCCAGAGGGCTCTGGCTGCACCGGCTTTTTCTGAATTCAGAGTTAGACCCGAAGGTCTGTTCGTCGCATTGCGACACTTGATTCTCGGCAGTGGAGAATTTCTTCCCCAGCGGAGTCGCCATCTCGTTTTCCATTATGTTTGCAAAGGGGAAAACTTACAATAAAAGGGTTGAGGAGCTAAATTACAAGTATTCTTAAAAGATTACAAGTAGATCTCCTCAGAGATTCTGGAGAAGTGTGCCGATAGGAGTCTGGTCAGCGCGCGACCACTTTGTCCCTTTGACGATGCGAGCGATGAGATTCCCTTCTCGCCTGGTTCTGGGAATCAGAGAACAGAAGGTTGGTAGAACCCTCTTGCTGCTTCTCTTAATCGCTTTCAATTAGGAATTCCTTCTCGCCTGGTTCCGGAGATTCCTTGAGAAGAAGGACGATGTTAGGGTATCAACACCCTGGATAGAGAAAGCAATTCTCTAAAAGGTCTCTGAATTCG
Organism: Agave tequilana; assembly: GCA_038442645.1. NCBI lineage: Eukaryota > Viridiplantae > Streptophyta > Magnoliopsida > Asparagales > Asparagaceae > Agave > Agave tequilana. Next base: position 200,177 of record JAVJIF010033436.1, read on the forward strand.
AGAGCGCAAGGTGCATTATGAAGAAGCCTCTGCTTGTGGAGTCCTCTTTTTCCCCGATCCTCTCTCTGGTCCAAAGATCTCTCTCCTTGTACCCCTGATGGGCTATTTATAAGGAGAGCAAGAGTATAATCGTCCCTTGAAAATATGGAAACAGATTGAATCAGATCTGTTTAAATCTGGAGAGTAGCCTTGCTGCGAGGCTAGGATCAGCTTCTGCGAAGCTAGAAAAGGCAGGTCGGTTGATCCTCTTGATCCTTCCATATCGTTGGAGGATTTCCCCTGATCTTCTTACTCGTTTTAGAAGAGTCAAGAGATTGTGGCAATCAACTGCCAAATTTGATCTCTGATTTGATCTTAATTGGATTTGATCTGATTGGATCCGATCTCATCCGGAGATTTGATTGGTCAAAGGTTGACCATAGCAGACCAATAGCGGAGCTGTCCGCATTGAGCTCGTAGCGGAGCTAGAGGCAGCTTCTGGCGAAGTTCGAAAGAAACCCTTTGGCGGAGCTGGAAGTCCTCTGTGGCGAAGTTTGCGAGTTAGCTTCTTGGGGAGGCTTCGAATGGCTTCAAGGCGAAGTTGGATGATCTTAGCCTCTCAAGCGAGGCTATCCCTTTGGGCTCATGCGATGCTGAGTGTTAGCACCTTAGACCTGCTGAGGTCTGTTTAGAAACAATCCGGGTTCACTGTCTGCTTGTTAGATCAGTGGAGTCCAAGTTGCTTCCTTGTCCCTCGGAGATGGGTGAAAACTGGTCTTCAGCTCGCCTGTCACTTGTCTTTTGTAAATGTCAACAAGTTCAGACATTTTTCGGACCAATATGAATCTTGTCTTTTTTAAGTGTCAACAGCCACAATGTGACATGTGTATACTCTAGTATACATATGAAAATGGGTGTCATCATGGTGTACAAAAGGTGTATGCCGTGTAGGATATGGATACATGTGTGAAATTTATTTCTTGCAAAATATAGATTCCACTTTATTATGTTTAAATGCACATTGGCTCAAAGTGGAACCTAAACAATCAACTATATTTTTCAAAACATAAATCTCATTTTTATCAATAGAAGGTGATGAAATAGTAGCATGAGAAACAACATTCTTTTTCACTTTAGAAAAAGAAATATTTTCCTTTTCTCTTACAACTATTTTCTTTTCAAGGAGTCATTTTCTTTCAAAACAATTTCCTTTTCTTTTTCAATCAAAATAATTTTCATTTTCAAAGATTCATATTCTCTTGAAATAATTTCAAATTTATTTTTAAAGAATCTTTTTCTTTCTTTAACAATTCATATTTTTTAAGAAGTTGTTGACAAAATAATGCAAGCTTATCATATGGCATGTCAACATCTTCATCAGGCTCGGAGTCAGAATTTACCTTAAGGGGGTCATCCTCTTGGACCATGTAGCACATACTGAAAGTGGCACTTCCATCATCCGAGTCACTCCCTTTTTAATATTGCTTTTGTTTATCAAGGAAGATAAGAGCGTTCCATACTATAAAAGCTGATTCAATGTTGACACCTTAGATAAATATTCATTATTTAGGGTACTCTTTAAAGCATGGATAACTTTTGTATTAGCCTCAAGATTTTTGCCATTTAGAAAATAAGAATATTTAATAGTGGCAAAATAAATATGAATACCTAGAGCTTTAAGATACATGAACATCTTAACTTTTCAAGTTTAGAAGTTAAGATTCTCAAACATGAAAGGTGTCATGAAGTCCATATGAGTGTGGGTAATATTATGATTAGCAAAAAATAAGATCTTTAACTCAAGGTTGTTAGACCTAAATCAAGGGCACCAAGCTCTGATACCACTTGTAGATCACTAGAGGGGGTGAATAGGTGATGAGCTAATCTAATGCCAAACAAAGCGAAATTAAAACTTATTATGCAAACAAAAGCAATCACACAATATATAACCAAAGAGTGAAGCCGAATTCCCGGTGAAGGGCTCTAGACTTTTCCTTAAGATTCCTCTAGACTAAGAGTTGAGGTACTACTATAGCTCTCTTGGTTCAATACTAGTGTGGACACAAGCACAATATCAAGCTTGTAAGGAATAGACAAGGAATACAGCATGCAATATAGCAAACAATCCCAAGCATATAACAATTACGTATAAGTATATCAAGCATATAAAGATATGAACAATATAAGCATGCCAGATATAAACTGATCGGCAAAAAACCAAGTACTAAAATAAGAAAAGGAAGTGTGGGTTGATGTTACTGCTTTTGCGATTCTTCTGTAGTAGCGAAGTGGCTATACGGGTCGTATCCATAAGGAGGGAGAGCGATGGAAGCTTGATGCGGCTTCAAAGTTCAAAAAGAAAGAAAGTTCTTTGTGTCCAAATAAAGAATTGAAAAGTGAAAATAAGTTGCTTGAAGAATTGTTGGAAAATGTTTTGGGTAGTTTGTAAAAGTGATTTTTTTCTTAGTTGTAAAAATGCATGGCTAACTTTCTACTAAGTGCTCCCACTAATTTTTAACTTTTGGAAGATAGCCTCACGATGGATCATAGGCGAACACAACCCTTTTGCATTGGAACCTTCACGTGGAAATCGAGTGAAAGTTCATCCTAAAACTTAGCCTTACACGGAAAATACTCGGACATTCCCTTATCAAGATCCGATAGAAGGCAAGAATAAGGAAGACTCGAGTGCACTATTGGTATCGGCGAAGTTAAAAGGAAAAGTCTCTAACTTACAATAACAAGTAAAGTACACAACTCATAAATCATCAAAACTCATTAAGCATGAAGTATAAGAAAGTTTATACTTGTAGATAAATTAGAGTTAGAACCCTCGTCTTAAGTTGCCATAGCTCTTGTTTGCACAAGGCTTGTTTGACACTATTGACTCATTTGGGTTATCAATCAAGTGTTAGAAATTAGTGGGTTAGTAGTTAGTTAGCCATGCTAATGAAAAATTAGTTAGCCATAAAAGCAAAAGAAACAACAAAGGAAAAGAAGTGGAGAGAGGGAGTTACACTACAAGAAAATAAAAGAAAAGAAAAGTTAAAGAGAGGAAGTTACACTAAAACAAAGTAAAAGAAAAGAGGTGAAGAAGAAAGAAGTTACACTACAAGAAGGAAGTAAAAGTAAATGGTAAAGACAAGTAAATGGAAAGAAGGAAGAGAAATAGTACTTGTATTATCTTGTCACCCTTCAAATACAACACTTTACACACTCTCTCTTTCACTCTAATGGTTAAAACTTAAAAGTCGAAGAAGAACAACAATAACAACTACAAACTAAAAACAAAGCTACACAATTTGCTCTAACTCTGGATCTGCTCAAACTGAAGACCCCAAGGGGATATTTATAGGCATCAGGGGAAAGGGGGCCACGTGGGAAGCACGTGGCCCAAAACGTAGGCGTGCGCGCGCCCAGTTTTGGGCAATACGCTGCCCAATCTGTCTCCTGTCCACCTGAGCTCCTGGATTTTCGATTTGATGCCCTAGACTGACAAAATCTTCACTCTAAAGTCAATGGCTACTTGGTAGGCTCTTAATCACCAATTAAATGGTGATTTAGGTCTTCTTCTTCATTTGGACACCATAGACCTAGGATCAAGCAAGCAAGGTTTTATTAGCAAAATTTTACATGAAATAAATATGAGAATGTGATGAAAATTATGCAAAATTAGAGACTAATCACACCCCCACACTTATCTTTTTGCTCGTCCCGAGCAAGACAAAAATGAGAACATTATTACACCACTTTCGCAGGTGACGCGATTGCACTGAGCATGTGCAATAAGCCGTTAAACCTCTAGGTTTCCCCTAGAGGAGGAGTGTTGTCTCCTGAGGGTTTTCAGCGGATTGCACCCACAAAATCCAGTAAGTAAAGAAAAGAAGTTAGTTGTTTAAATTTTTCTTTTTTCATGAAAAAGAACTTTCAATCATCTAAGTAAAAATGATCGAATGATGTGAGAATTAGGTTTAACCCTTATAAGCCCTCTTATACTTTAGCCTTCATAAAAGAAGAAACTATGATTTTTCTTTAAATTTAGAAAGGATCTTGTACTTCTAACTCATCTTTTATTTTACTTTAGATAGATATGCATACTGTGTAAGTCTGATGTGCTTGGGATTTTTCAACTCAACTTTGAATATCTTTTAATTTTATTAATATTTACTTATTATTCTTAGTTTCGTTAGGCTTTCTACTTCACTTATGTAACACATATCAAACCGATGACTCCCAAACCAGATGGTCTTAGGGCACTAGTGGAAAAATACCCTTCAGATAAAATATGCAAGTGGAGTAGGCCACGAAATCAAGATTTATATATTAATTTTTTTGGCATGAGTAATCATGCTTCTTGAGGCACAATTATCCAGCTTTTTTTTTTTTAGAGTTGTGTCTCTAAATCTCAAGCATGTGTGTGTGAATTATGCATATTGTACTAAGGCTAAATAAAAGGTATGAGTTATTTCCTTATCCCTCCTATCTTTTTAGTCAAACTATTCTTTCTTGTTTACTTAGGCAAAAATAAAGATTCCTTAATAAGGTTCCGGTAATTCCTACATTTTTTGGTATGTTTACAAAGAGTATGAAATTTCTTTTCAATCTAGATTTTTTTTTTTTGAAAGAAGAAAGAAGAATAAAAAGAAAAAGAAAGAAAAGTGTTAGCACCTCCCCACACCTATCTAATGCATTGTCCTCAATGAATGCATATGGAAATGCGAATGCAATAATAGGAGGAAGAAATGATGTCACCGTCTTCGTGGACTCGGGCAGGCCAAGTGCGAATAGGCTAAAAAAAATGTAGAAGGGGTAAGCATATAAACAAGTTTGTTGTGGTTAGGTGTATGACGGGGCAAAAAGAGTCAGCACACTATCATCCGAAGTCATAGGCTCAGTGGTCAAGAAGGGCTTCGGTCTTTGCCCATTGACTTTGAATTCCGTGTTGTTCTTAGGGTCTGCAATAAGTATAGCACCGTGTGGGAAAACAATGCGCACAATGAACGGTCCTGACCAATGAGTTTTCAGCTTCCCCGTGAAAATATAAAGCCTAGAGTTATATAGCAGAGCCCTATCTCCCAGTGTAAAGTTTTTTCGGGTTATGATTTGGTCATGAAAAAGTTTAGTTCTGCTCTTGGTGATTCGGGCATTCTCATAGGCTTCATTCTGTATCTCTTCTAATTCTGAAATCTGCAGTTTCCTAAGTTCACCGGCCTTAGTCAGATCAAAGTTGAGTTGCTTAATTGCCCAGAGGGCCTGGTGTTTCTAACTCTACTAGCAGATGACAAGATTTTTCAAACACGATTCTATAAGGAGACATCCCCAGAACTGTCTTAAAAGCAGTGCGGTAGCCCACAATGCATCATTGAGCTTAACCGACCAATCCTTTCGGTTTTGTCCGACAGTCTTTTTCAGAATGAGTTTGATCTGTCTGTTGGTGACTTTGACCTGCCTATTTTCTGGGATGATACGGAGTGGATAACTTGTGATTGATGGAATATTTTTGCATCAGAGTTTCAAAAACTCTGTTGCAGAAATGTGATCCATTATCACTAATTATCGCTCTGGGGGTGCCAAATCGGGAGAAGATGTTCTCTTTAGAAATTTGACAACCACTTTGTTGTCATTCGTTTTAGTTGGCACAGCTTCTACCCATATAGAGACATAATCTACAGCAACCAAAATGAATTGGTTGCCGAAGGAATTGGGAAATGGCCCCATGAAATTAATACCTCAAACATCAAAAATTTCAACTTTAAGGGTTGGGTTTAGGGGCATCATGTCTCTTCTTGAAATCTTCCCAATTTTCTGACAATTTGCACATGACTTGCAAAAATGATATGAGTCTTTGAACAAAGTGGGCCAGTAGAAACCACTTTGTAGAACCTTTTCTGCAGTCTTGCAGGGACCGAAGTGTCCTCCGCATGCAAGGTCATGGCAAAAGCTGAGCACACTCCTTTGTTCCTCCTCGGGTATGCATCGTCTAATTATTTGGTCGGGACAATACTTAAAAAGATACGGTTCTTCCAGAAGAAGTACCGTACTTGGGTAAAGAAGCGGTATTGGTCTTGCTTTGTCCATTCAGCGGGTAATTGTCTCGTGGCTAGGTAATTAACGATGTCAGCATACCAGGGTTCCTTAAGAATGGCTAGGATATGCTCGTCTGGGAAATCCTCATTGATCGGAGCTTGGATGGTTGGTGCATTTAGAATTCATGAGAGATGATCAGCAACCACATTTTCTATACCTCTTTTATCCCAAATTTCTAAGTCAAATTCTTGAAGCAAAAGGATCCACCGAATCAGTCGGGGTTTTGCTTCCTTCTTGGTCATGAGGTATTTCAGATCTGAGTGATATTTAAAAATCACCGTTTTCGAACCTAACAAGTAAGGCCTAAACTTTTCTAACGCAAAAAACGGCCAAGAATTCCTTCTCAGTTGTTGCATAGCTCTGATGGGCGTCATTGAAGGTCCTACTCGAATAGTAGATCACGTGCTGCCTATTATCGATGCGCTATCCTAGAACAGTGCCAATAGCAAAATCAGATGCATCACACATGATTTCAAATAGCTGGGCCCAATTAGGAGCAGAAATTATAGGCGCAGAAATAAGTTATTGCTTAAGCTTCCCCCATGACTTGAAACATTCATCGTTGAAATCAAAAGGCACGTCCTTAGCGAGCAGGTTGGTTAAGGGCCTCACGATTTTACTAAAGTCCTTAATGAACCGTCGGTACAACCCCGCATGCCCTAAAAAGGATCTAATATCCTTGATGCTTTTGGGTGTTGGAAGCTTAGCAATCACTTCTACCTTAGCCTTATCCACTTCTATGCCTCTCGAAATCTCATGGCCCAAGACAATCCCCTGTCTCACCATAAAGTGACATTTTTCTGAGTTTAGAGTTAGGTTCTTCTTAATGCATCTTTATAGCACTAACTCTAAGTGATGAAGACACTGATCAAATGAATCTCCGTAGATGGAGAAGTCATCCATGAAAATCTTAAGAAAACGTTCCACCATGTCAAAGAACAAACTAAGCATGCACCGTTGGAACGTTGCAGGAGCATTACACAATCCAAAAGGCATGCGTCGATAAGCAAAGGTTCTGAACGGGCAGGTGAACGTCGTCATTTCTTGTCTTCTGCAGCAATGGGGATTTGATTATATCCCGAGTACCCATCTAGGAAGCAATAGTACTCATGTCCGGCCAAACGCTCAAGCATTTGGTCGATGAAGGGTAGCGGGAAGTGGTCTTTACGGGTAGCTGCATTCAACTTCCTGTAGTCGATACAAACATGAACCTTGATAGGCAGTCTTGTTTGTACCAATTCTTTTTCCTTATTTTCTACTACCGTAAAGCCAGTCTTCTTTGGGACCGCATGATCAGGGCTAACCCATTGACTATCAGAAATGGGATAAATTATCCCATTATCTAATAGTTTCAGAATTTCAGCCTTAACTGCCTCTTGCATGAGAGGGTTAAGCCTGCGTTGTGGGTCCCTCCTAGGGATTGCTTCATCGACTAAATGATTCTGTGTTGTACTATGGCTGGACTTATTCCCTTGATGTCCTTCATCGTCCATCCAATGGCTTCCCTATGTCTTTTCAGAATAGACATTAAGTTGTCCTCTTGTTGCTCAGTCAGGTGGGATGCTATGATGACTGGTAAGGTATCCTTTCCGCCCAGGTAGGCGTACTTGAGGTGTTCAAGCAAGGCTTTAAGCTCTAGGGAAGGTGTTGCTTCATTGGAGGCAATCTCTGGGCTTTCAATCCTAGGATACACTGGGGCTTGATGCCCAATCTACTGCTGAATCTACGATCTGATCTAGATTAAAATCCTCAGCCTCCAGATCAAACTCTGCCTCAATTTCTGTCTCCATACTTTCCTCATGCTCACTGGTCAGGTTTTCAATAGAATTGACCTGAAATGTCTGATCATTGACATTCCTAGGTTGTCTTCCAAGATTGAAGACATTGACTTCCTTCATCGTGTCTCCAAAAGTCAATCGCATGGACCCGTTCCTACAGTTGATTATGGCATTGGCTGTAGCAAGGAATGGCGCCCTAAGATGATGGGAGTTTGAGACCTAAGATTGGATACAGGTTGGGTCTCAAGTGTTGGCCCAAAGTCCATTAGCCCGAAGTTTTGATGATAACAAAACATATATAGTTATGTTTTAAAAATTTTGTTTAAATGAGTTTCAGGTTAAAAATCATAGGTTGTCTGATGGCTCCAACACAAGACTCACACTTTTAGAAGCCGCAAAGATTTGGATCCCAGAGCCCAGCACAATAGACGCGCTCCAGGATCAAATAAGATTGAAGAAATTACAAGATTTGTATTTTAGTTAGGATTTTTAGTTCATTTTGTCAAAACCTAGATGATAGAGGTAGATTACTTTGGGATTGTCACACACACACTTTTCATATTGCTTCATGCTTACAAACCAATTTTCATTACAAAATTTCTAACATAGTTTTGGAAAAACAAAGTTTGAAAAAATCATTTTGGAAAAACAAGTTTTTGAAAAAACCGTTTTTGTTTAGAAAAAGGATTTTTGTCAAAATATAGTTCAAGTCTTTTTGGTGTTGATCTATGATCACACCCTGATTATTACAAGTCCTAGAACTCTATTTTGTACTCTCCTATCCAAAGAATTTTTATCAAAATTTTCCTATCTTTAAAAAGCCTTTGGGAAAAAGAGTTTTTGGCCTAGTCCGGTCGACCGCACGGTCGACCGCTGGCAGAGCTAAATTACTCTGTCGGTCGACCAGATGGCCGACCGACATGCACCACTGTGCATGTGTGCACATCGGTGGACCGACTGGTCGACCGGGAGCAATTACAGTGCTCTCTGTTTTTCCCCGGTCGACCGACAGAGAGACTTACTCTCTGGTTGGGACTTCAGTCGACCGGCTTCTCAACGGCCGGAAATCTGATCGTTGATGGTCGACCGGACCGATCGACCGGCATCAGTTAGATTTTCTGACAGACTCCAACAGCTATATTTTTCTGACTCATTTTGTGTTGGGTTTCTCCCTGTAATACCCCGTTCCCGGAATACGTACTTAGTTGCGTATTCAGTTTTTCGATCGTATTTTTGATTTACTTCCTGTATTTGACCGATTTCAGTTTTAAAAATCATTTTCCAATATTATATATTTTCTATGATTTTCTGGATTTTCCTGAATTTAATTAAATATTTTCAAAGCCGGTGTCGACCAGTGCCGCTGATCGATTCTCAGATTTTTAATTCACAAACAGTTAGGAATTTCTAGAAGGTCCTTTAGACTTTATTTCTTGGAATCATATTTTCTATCTAAATACTTTTTCTGAGAATTTTATGAATTTATGAAAATTCCAACGGAGTCGGTAGATAACTGATTCCGGGATTTTTAGTTTTAAAACCATAAAGTATTTCTTCAAACGGATTTCACTATGAGTCTTAAAATATTATTCTTGATTTTTGGTAAATTTGCTAGTCGTTCCGAGATACTTGAATTTCAGACGATTTCGGTATTTTCCGAAACGTTTTCCGCATCCTCGACTTAAACCCGGGAATTTGTCTTTTCATTTTTAAATCCAAGAGAAAATATTTTCATTTATAATTTCCTTTCCTTTTTCCTTTTTCTTAATTTCCTTCCTTCCTCCACAACCACAAGTTTTTCCATTTTCCAAAATTCCAAATTTTCCCAAAATTACAACCTCCACTCATTCCCACCTACTTCCTCAATTAATGCATCTCTCTCTCTCTCCCATGGCCGGCCAAGTGGCCAAGAAGAGGGACACTCATCCCCTCTCCTATTTGCACAAAACCCCCTCTCAATTTCCTTATTTACACCTCCTTTACAAAATCACAATCCTATATAAACTTTCCTTTACATTTCTATTACTCTTTTCTTCACTTCAACAAAGAATTAGCCTTCACCATCTCCTCCTCCACCTCAACCTCAACTCAAACCCTAACTCCAAAACATCACCTAGGTCATCTTCTCCATCTCAAGCAACCACCACTTCTTTGGATTGGGATCGTCCGCATTACCGCCAAGGATCAAGTTGGTGATATCGTCGACTACGATCTTTTCGGAACTCGTAAAGCTTCGATTAACCAATCCAAGTGAGTATTTTTACTCACCAAGACTTGTCTAATTCCTAGCATACTTGTGTTCTCATATCTTGTATATTTGCATCTTCAAAATCATATTTTTAGACATCAAACACAACCATCAGAAATTCTGTTCTGTATTCTGTTTCCCCAGTATTAGTCGACTTGACCTAGGAATTAGTCGACTAACCCATCTATTTTCGAAACGTAACCTTTTCTGGAACACAGTTTTAGTCGACTTAGACTATATATTAGTCGACTAGAAATCTTTGTTAGTCGACTACACCTTCCACCCTAGTCGACTAACTTTTCCTGAATCAGAAACTCAACTCTCTGTATCACAGACTTAGTCGACTTAAGTATCTGTTGGTCGACTTATAATCATTGCTAGTCGACTAACCCTCCCACCTAGTCGACTAACTTTCCCTGAAACAGAATCTCAACTCTCTGGAACCCAGTTTCAGTCGACTAATTCAGACTGTTAGTCGACTAGAGACCCTTATTAGTCGACTAACCCTTCCACCTAGTCGACTAATTTAGGCTGTTTGTCTTAGTTGATTTCTTTTCTGAATTTGGATCTTATCATTTGTTCATGTGCTATGTATTTTTGTTACTTGTGCTTCATGACTGATACCTCATGACATGTTACTTGATGGATCTTACTTCATATTACACCATGACTTGTTATTATATATTTCCACTTCATGACTTATTATTGTGTAGTCTCATTCCATAATGTAACGCCCCGATTCCACGGATACGGGGACGTCACTACGACGTATATACATAGGTCAGAAATGCCCCCACGTATATACGCTAAGCATAAACGTACAATACAAAATCAGAGTACAACACAAATCGTGGTATGGTCATATGCCAACTATAGAAGTACAAATACAAAGTTATACAAGTTATGATAACTGTTACACTTTACAAGTGTTTTGTTTTCACAACCAAGTCCAAAGAATATATACAAAGATATACACAAGGTGCTCACGTAAGAGATGGAGACTCGTGAGCCAAAAAGAGGAGTACGGCACGAGGGAACTAGAGCTGGTCAGCCTGCTCACTGAAGTATGCCTGATCTTCCGTGGAAGGATCCACTTCGTTCCAGGTCTCGGAATCTGAATATGCAAATCCAAGGAATCAAGACATATAAACAATAGATAGCTACAGCCAAGTGGCTAAGGGACGAGTACAAGTAAGATGGGACTATATAAGGTATATCAACTAACAGATATGAAAAGCATGAATAGATAAAGTCGTACTATAGATCTACAATTAACGTTTTATTATTATTACTTGTTTTACTCGGATATCTAGCTATGTGGTCCAGCGTCCCAGTGCACATAGATCCATATCATAGTAATACAAGGTTGTTGTTGGAAATCAGCGGTTGTATCGACGAACTATGTTTACAGTGGACCCCGTACATACCCGGGATAACGGTCATTGATTGTTCCGTTGCTTGGTGACGGAAGCCAGCCGCTAGGCTCAACTGGAGGGACTTATGTATGCCCTTTTCATGATGGTACCAGAAATAAAGGGAGCAAGCACTCCCCTCGGTCCCCTGGAGGCCCACAGGTTAGACCGGAACATGGGTTGCACAACACTCCTAAAAGCCACTGTAAACACGAACACATCGATATCCGCATGTCTTCCCCGGACCCAATGTAAGTTGGTCTATTTTATACAAAAGTCGAGTCTATCATGCTTGGTTTTAAGAGATGGCATGATAAGTGGAGATATTCACTATTTAACAATTTATGAAGTAAGAATTACAATAACAAGTCATGGAGTATCAAGAAGTAATGTCCATCAGGTAGCATGTCATGTAATATCAATAATGAAGCATAAACATGAACAATGTATCACATGTACATAGAGGTTAAGATCCAAAATCAGAAAAGGAAACAACTAAGTTAACCAGTCAGAATTAGTCGACTAGGTGGGAGGATTAGTCGACTAATAGGGGTTCTAAGTCGACTACTAGTCTGTAGGAGTCGACTAAAAGTGGTTTCCAGAAAGTTGAAATTCTGGTTCAAGAATAGTTAGTCGACTAGGGTTGGAAGGGTAGTCGACTAGTGGTGAACTATAAGTCGACTAACAGATACTTAAGTCGACTAAGATGAGATACAGAGAGTTAAGTTGGTTTCAGGAGTCGACTAGGGTCAAGGGTGTAGTCGACTAGGGGTTCCAAGTCGACTATAAAATTAGGATAAGTCGACTAGGGCCGAGAGTTGGTGTTTTTGGTTCAAGGAAAATTAGTCGACTAGGGGTCAAAATGTAGTCGACTAGGGGGGTCTAGTCGACTGGTAAAATGGCTTAGTCGACTAAAACTGTGAAAATCAGAAAAGCTACGTTTCAACTAAAGTGGGTTAGTCGACTAGGTTCTAGGTTAAGTCGACTAATCCTGGAAAAAACAGAAAACAGAACAGAAATTCTGATAGTTGTTTGTTGGCCTAAAAATGGGATTTTTATAACACAAGTGTACATGAATGATCATCATATGTACACAAAGAAGTAATCTAGTCTTGGTGAGTAAAATACTCACAAGGTAAGGTTATTTGAAGGTTCTACGAGTCTTGAAGGATCGTTTGTCGACGATGTCACCAACTAGGTCTTTGGCGATACCTCCGACGAAGTGAGATGCGATCCAAATCCAAGAGTTGTGGTAGCTTGAGAAGAAGATGAAGGCTTGGTGGTGATTTTGGAATTAGGGTTTGAGATGGAGGAGAAATGTTGAAGGCTATTTCTTGGTGAAGTGAAAAAAGAGAAAAGAATTGTAAAGGGAAGTTTATATAGGATTTGATTTTTGTAAAGGAGGTGTAAATAAATAAATTGAGAGGGGTTTTGTGCAAATAGGGGGATGGGATGTCTCCCTTGGCCAATGGTGGCCGGCCAAAGAAGAGAGAGAAAGAGAGAGGAATTGAAGGGCATTTATGAGGAAGGGTGTGGAATTTGGATATTTTGGAGGAGAAGATATTTTGGGAAGTTGGTGGAAGGAAAGAAGGAAAGAAAAAGGAAAAAGAAAAAGGAAAAGGATTTGTAAAAGAAAAGATATTTTCTTATTTTGAAAAATGAGAATATTGAAAACACTGATTCCCGGGTTTAAATCGAGAATGCGGAAAACATTTCGGAAAATACTGAAATCGTCCGAAATTCAAGTGTCTCGGAACGACTCGTAAATTTTACCAAAAATCAATAATAATATATGAAGACGTATAGTGAAATCCGTTTGAAGAAATACTTTATAGTTTTAAAACTAAAATTCCCGGAATCAGTTAACTACTGACTCCGTTGGAATTTTCATAAATTCATAAAATTCTAAGAAAAAGAATGTAGATAGAAAATACAATTCTAAGAGATAATGCCTAAAGGACTTTCTAGAAATTCCTAACTGTTTGTAAGATAAAAATTCGGGAATCGATCAGCGACACTGGTCGACACCGGTTTTGAAGAAATTCATTTTAATTCTAGAAAATTCCAGAAATTCACCTAAATTCTAATATATAAATGATATTTGAAATTGAAATTGGTCAAATACGGGAAGTAAATCGAAAAAATACGATCGGAAATCAGAATACGCAACTTAGTACGTATTACGGAAACGGGGTATTACAATATACCCACCTTACAAAAATTTCGTCCTCGAAATTTCATAAGGTGAAGGGTAACAGGAATGGTAACAGATAGATAAGGCTAGGAAGAAAGATAACAAATAGAAAAGAGTAAAAGGAAAGAGTCTTACCAATCAAGATGAGAAGAGTTGAGGATAACGCTCTCGGATGACGTCCTCTCGTTCCCATGTGGCCTCTCCTGGCACATGGCGATTCCAAGACACCAACACTAAGGTATGGCTTTGTTCTTCAGTGTCTTCACACTTCTATCCAATATGGCCATCGGCTGCTCCTGATATGATAAATCCGGTTGTAGCTCCAGCTCGGAATGATCCAAAATATGGCTGTCATCCTTAACATACCTCCTCAACTGAGACACGTGGAAAACATTATGAACTCCGTCCAACGATGGCGGCAACGCCAATCGATAAGACACATCCCCACTTGATCCAATATCTCGAATGGGCCGATATATCTCGGACTCAGCTTTCCACGAACACCAAACCGGATGATTCCCTTGGTAGGTGATATCCTCAAGAATACATGATCTCCAACCTGGAATTCCAATGGCCTCCTCCGTGTGTCTGCCCAACTCTTCTGTCTGCTCTGAGCTGCCCTGAGATGATCTCTGATAATCCTGACTTTCTCTGTGGTCTGGATCAGAATCTCTGGCCCCAATAGACTCCTCTCACCGACTTCATCCCAACAAATCGGTGACCTGCATTTCCTCCATACAGTGCCTCAAAGGTGCCATCTTAATACTTGCCTGATAACTGTTGTTATAAGAAAACTCAGCCAAGTGTAGATGGTCTTCCCATGAACCCCTGAACTCAATCATGCAGGCTCTAAGCATGTCTTCAAGTATCTGAATGGTCCTCTCTGATTGTCCGTCTGTCTGAGGATGATAAGATGTACTGAATTTCAGACGAGTGCCCAGACTCTCTTGGAGACTCTCCCAAAAATGAGATCTGAATCTGGTATCTCTATCTGAAACAATACTGACTGGAACTCCATGCAGACGAACTATCTCCTTCACATACTTATCTGCCAGAACCTCTGTAGTCTGACCCACCCTGAATGGTATGAAATGAGCTGACTTGGTGAGACGATCAATGATAACCCACACGGCATTATTACCTTTGGGACTACGAGGTAATGCCGTGACAAAGTCCATAGTGATGTGCTCCCACTTCCATTCAGGTATTGGCAAAGGATGAAGAAGTCCAGCTGATCTCTGATGCTCAATCTTTATCTGCTGGCACACCAAGCACTTAGCTACAAACTGAGCTATCTCTCTCTTCATGGCATTCCACCAAAATTGCTTCTTCAAGTCCTGGTACATCTTGTTTCCTCCTGGATGTATAGAATAGGCTGAACTATGTGCTTCCTCCAAAATCTTCTGTCTAACTTCCCCTTGGGGAACACAAAGTCTACCTCCAAAGTACAATGCACCATCCGGACGAATACAAATATCCGTCCTCAATCCAGCCTCCACCTGAACTCGGAATGTCTGTAGCCTGGGTCCTCCTTCTGAGCTTCCTTAATCTCATCTATCAATGAAGACTGGATCTGTAAAGTCATAAGCTGTCCTGTCTTCTCAGCTCCTCGAACCACCATCAAGTCCAATCTGATAAAGTCCTGAATCAACTCCTTCTGCTGAGTAAGTTGGACAAGCACTCTGTTCTCTGGCATCCTGCTCAGGGCATCGGGAACTGTATTGACCTTGCCTGGATGATATTGCAAGTCAATGTCATAGTCTGCCATCAGCTCCAACCACCGCCTCTGCCTCATGTTCAGTTCTTTCTGTGAAAAGATATACTTGAGGCTCTTGTGATCTGTATATATCAGCACTCTATCTCCCAGAAGATAGTGTCTCCAAATCTTCAAAGCAAAGATCACTGCTGCCAACTCCAAGTCATGAGTTGGGTAGTTCCGCTCATGAGGCTTCAATTGCCTAGATGCATATGCTATAACATGATCATGTTGCATAAGTACGCATCCCAGGCCTTTACCTGATGCATCACTAAAGATGACCATCCCTCCTCTCCCTGAGGGAGTCCTCAAGATTGGAGCTGAAATAAGCCTCTGCTTCAACTGCTCAAATGCTGCAGTACACTCTTCAGTCCATATGTACTTTACCCCTTTCCGGGTGAGCTGGGTTAGCGGAGCTGCAATTCTAGAGAAGTCCTGGACAAAGCGTCTGTAATATCCCGCTAGTCCAAGAAAACTCCTGTAACGCCCCGATTCCACGGATACGGGGACGTCACTGCGACGTATATACATAGGTCAGAAATGCCCCCACGTATATACGCTAAGCATAAACGTACAATACAAAATCAGAGTACAACACAAATCGTGGTATGGTCATATGCCAACTATAGAAGTACAAATACAAAGTTATACAAGTTATGATAACTGTTACACTTTACAAGTGTTTTGTTTTCACAACCAAGTCCAAAAGAATATATACAAAGATATACACAGGTGCTCACGTAAGAGATGGAGACTCGTGAGCCAAAAGAGGAGTACGGCACGAGGGAACTAGAGCTGGTCAGCCTGCTCACTGAAGTATGCCTGATCTTCCGTGGAAGGATCCACTTCGTTCCAGGTCTCGGAATCTGAATATGCAAATCCAAGGAATCAAGACATATAAACAATAGATAGCTACAGCCAAGTGGCTAAGGGACGAGTACAAGTAAGATGGGACTATATAAGGTATATCAACTAACAGATATGAAAAGCATGAATAGATAAAGTCGTACTATAGATCTACAATTAACGTTTTATTATTATTACTTGTTTTACTCGGATATCTAGCTATGTGGTCCAGCGTCCCAGTGCACATAGATCCATATCATAGTAATACAAGGTTGTTGTTGGAAATCAACGGTTGTATCGACGAACTATGTTTACAGTGGACCCCGTACATACCCGGGATAACGGTCATTGATTGTTCCGTTGCTTGGTGACGGAAGCCAGCCGCTAGGCTCAACTGGAGGGACTTATGTATGCCCTTTTCATGATGGTACCAGAAATAAAGGGAGCAAGCACTCCCCTCGGTCCCCTGGAGGCCCACAGGTTAGACCGGAACATGGGTTGCACAACACTCCTAAAAGCACTGTAAACACGAACACATCGATATCCGCATGTCTTCCCCCGGACCCAATGTAAGTTGGTCTATTTTATACAAAAGTCGAGTCTATCATGCTTGGTTTTAAGAGATGGCATGATAAGTGGAGATATTCACTATTTAACAATTTATGAAGTAAGAATTACAATAACAAGTCATGGAGTATCAAGAAGTAATGTCCATCAGGTAGCATGTCATGTAATATCAATAATGAAGCATAAACATGAACAATGTATCACATGTACATAGAGGTTAAGATCCAAAATCAGAAAAGGAAACAACTAAGTTAACCAGTCAGAATTAGTCGACTAGGTGGGAGGATTAGTCGACTAATAGGGTTCTAAGTCGACTACTAGTCTGTAGGAGTCGACTAAAAGTGGTTTCCAGAAAGTTGAAATTCTGGTTCAAGAATAGTTAGTCGACTAGGGTTGGAAGGGTAGTCGACTAGTGGTGAACTATAAGTCGACTAACAGATACTTAAGTCGACTAAGATGAGATACAGAGAGTTAAGTTGGTTTCAGGAGTCGACTAGGGTCAAGGGTGTAGTCGACTAGGGGTTCCAAGTCGACTATAAAATTAGGATAAGTCGACTAGGGCCGAGAGTTGGTGTTTTTGGTTCAAGGAAAATTAGTCGACTAGGGTCAAAATGTAGTCGACTAGGGGGGTCTAGTCGACTGGTAAAATGGCTTAGTCGACTAAAACTGTGAAAATCAGAAAAGCTACGTTTCAACTAAAGTGGGTTAGTCGACTAGGTTCTAGGTTAAGTCGACTAATCCTGGAAAAAACAGAAAACAGAACAGAAATTCTGATAGTTGTTTGTTGGCCTAAAAATGGGATTTTTATAACACAAGTGTACATGAATGATCATCATATGTACACAAAGAAGTAATCTAGTCTTGGTGAGTAAAATACTCACAAGGTAAGGTTATTTGAAGGTTCTACGAGTCTTGAAGGATCGTTTGTCGACGATGTCACCAACTAGGTCTTTGGCGATACCTCCGACGAAGTGAGATGCGATCCAATCCAAGAGTTGTGGTAGCTTGAGAAGAAGATGAAGGCTTGTGGTGATTTTGGAATTAGGGTTTGAGATGGAGGAGAAATGTTGAAGGCTATTTCTTGGTGAAGTGAAAAAAGAGAAAGAATTGTAAAGGGAAGTTTATATAGGATTTGATTTTTGTAAAGGAGGTGTAAATAAATAAATTGAGAGGGGTTTTGTGCAAATAGGGGGATGGGATGTCTCCCTTGGCCAATGGTGGCCGGCCAAAGAAGAGAGAGAAAGAGAGAGGAATTGAAGGGCATTTATGAGGAAGGGTGTGGAATTTGGATATTTTGGAGGAGAAGATATTTTGGGAAGTTGGTGGAAGGAAAGAAGGAAAGAAAAAGGAAAAGAAAAAGGAAAAGGATTTGTAAAAGAAAAGATATTTTCTTAATTTTGAAAAATGAGAATATTGAAAACACTGATTCCCGGTTTAAATCGAGAATGCGGAAAACATTTCGGAAAATACCGAAATCGTCCGAAATTCAAGTGTCTCGGAACGACTCGTAAATTTAACCAAATCAATAATAATTATGAAGACGTATAGTGAAATCCGTTTGAAGAAATACTTATAGTTTTAAAACTAAAATTCCCGGATCAGTTAACTACCGACTCCGTTGGAATTTTCATAAATTCATAAAATTCTAAGAAAAGAATGTAGATAGAAAATACAATTCTAAGAGATAATGCCTAAAGGACTTTCTAGAAATTCCTAACTGTTTGTAAGATAAAAATTCGGGAATCGATCAGCGACACTGGTCGACACCGGTTTGAAGAAATTCATTTTAATTCTAGAAAATTCCAGAAATTCACCTAAATTCTAATATATAAATGATATTTGAAATTGAAATTGGTCAAATACGGGAAGTAAATCGAAAAAATACGATCGGAAATCAGAATACGCAACTTAGTACGTATTACGGAAACGGGGTATTACACATAACTTGTTAATAAATGGATATCACCACTTATCATGCCATCACTTGAACCAAGCATGATACACTTGACTTTTGTATAAAATGGACCAACTTATATTGGGTCGGGGGAAAACATGCGGATATCGATATGTGTTCGTGTTTACAGTGGTTTTAGGAATGTTGTGCAACTCATGTTCCGGTCTGACCTGTGGGCCACCAGGGGACCGAGGGGAGTGCTTGCTCCCTCTTCCTGAATACTATCATGATAAAGGGCATACATAAGTCCCTCCTGTTAGCCTAGCGGCTGGCTTCCGTCACCAAGCAACGGAACAATCCTGGACCGTTATCCCGGGCATGTACGGGATCCACTGTAAACATAGTTCGTCGATACAACCGCTGGTTTCCAATAACAACCTTGCTTTTCTAGGATATGGATCTATGTACCCTGGGACGCTGGGTCACATAGCTAGATATCACTGTAAGACAAGTAATAATAATAATAGACTCTAACTGTGGATTCATTGTATTCTGATTTTATTTCTTCATGCTTCCATTATTCGTTGATTGATATTCATATTACTGTTCTAACTTCCTCATCCTTGTTTTATAGCCATTTGGCTGTAGCCTGTTCATTGTTGGGAGGTCCTGACTCCCTTGGATTTGTATGTTCAGGTTCCGAAGCTTGGATCGAAGTGGAGCCATCCACAGAAGATCGAGCTTTCTTCAGTGAGCAGGCCGATTAGCTCCAGTCCTTGTGCCAGATCTCTCTTTCTGACTCACGGGATCTTCATCCTACTCGTGAGCATTTTGTATTTATATTGTATCTTTTGCTTTTGGACTTGTTGTGATGTAATACACATATAATGTGTAATACTTTTATCATATCCTGTGATAGCTTTGTAGTTGTACTTTTCGGTTGGCATATGTATGGATACCACGCTTAGTCGTGTACTCTGATTCTTGTTGTACTTATTGCTTAGCATATATACGTGGGGGCACTTTCTGACCTGCGTATATACGTCGCAGTGACGTCTCCGTACCCGTGGATCAGGGCGTTACAGGTTGGTATCAGAGCCAGGTTCTCACACCTATAGTACAATCAAGCAGCAAATTCCAGTAATTTGCTATTGCCAACTACAATGTACAAAGTTATCTAGTCCTTCTTGATCCCTTCTTGATTCCTTTCCTTGTGTCCTAAATTCCTTCCATTTTTCCAATTCCAGTTATCTTATCCCAATTCGGTATGGAGAAAGGACGGGACGAAACCATTCCGGACAAGCATCGAATGGACCCGCGGGGAGAATGTGGATATTCTGAAGGTCATTCAGACGATGATGGAGAACCAGCAGCAACAGACGGAACTCCTCCGGCAAGAATTGGCAGCTCCAAAGGAACAGAGGCCGGGAATGTTTCAGACTTCAACGGCTGCAACCAGCCATATTCACGGGTGAAGAGAAACCCCTGGATGCTGAGCATGGCTGACGGATACCTCAACTTGTTGAATGCAGCTCGAGTTCCTAAGGAGAATCAGGTGGAGGTTGCTAAGATTCAATTGAAGCATATAGCTAGAACTTGGTGGCTAGCTGAGGAGGCCAGATTGGAGAAGCCTGTCACCTGGGACACATTCTCCAAGAGCTTTTTATAGCAGATTCTTCCCTGCCACTGCTCAGAAGGACATGGAAGAGCAGTTCATCAGACTTCAGCAAGGGAATAGATCCGTGGATGAGTATGCCGCGGAATTTCTCAGACTTAGCCGCTTTGCTCCGTACATGGTAACTGATGAGGAGAAGCGGGCTAGTAGGTTTCAGCAGGGCTTGCAGATGGACATCCAAGTTTTCCTAATGCCCCAGCAGCTGAAGACTTATTCCGAAGTTCTCACCATAGCTCGGGAGGTAGAGCGTGGACTGGAGAAGAAGCAAGAGAACCAGATGAGGAACCAGGCCGTGAAGAGGCCATTTGCACCTATGGGAAGAGGAGGCCCTTACAGAGCAGCGAAGGTTCAGACTGTGAGGCAACCATTCAGACCAGCTCCTTACCAGACGGCCCAACCATTTTCCTTCTGCAGTTATTGTCAGAAACCAGGCCACATTCGACAGAATTGCCGTAGGGCAAATGGGTTGTGGCTGGTGTGTGGTTCCCGAGACCATTCCATAGAAGCCTGTCCACACAGGAGAACGGGGATAGCCGGCCAAGCTTTGCCCGCACTGCAGGGACCGAATGGACAGAGAGCACTTCCAGGGCCACCGGACAGAGGAATCAGGGACCGATGATCAGGAGAGTTCCTCCCCCTCCTCCACAGCAAGCTATTCGCCCAGTCCAGAGAGGAGCTAGGACTGTTGCAGGGCGTGGAAAGGGTCAAGCCTTCAATTTGACAGAAGTAGAGGCTGAGACTTCTGAGGAGGTAATAACAGGTAATATCAGGGTGCATTCTAAACCTGTTTTAGCCCTCTTCGATTCAGGTGCTTCACATTGTTTTATCTCAGATCATTTTGTGGCATTGCATTTCATACCTGTTAAATCTTTAGACCACAAATGGGAGATTAGTACGGGAATGGAGTAGTCATATCTTCTAGAGTTTGTGCTGACTGTCCAGTAGAACTTTGTGGTAAGACCTTGGCCATAGATATGCTCGTACTAGACACCAAAGGGTACGACGTAATCTTGGGCATGACCTGGCTCAGTCAATATTATGCAGTTATTGACTGTAGGGAGAAGAAGATTATTTTCAGGATCCCTCTTCAGCCGGAGTTCCAATTTAGTGGAGAAGTGAAGTCTACCAAGAGAAAGACTTGGATGACTGCTTCGGAGGTTCAGAAGGGAGTACCGTGTGGGATGAATTCCCAGAGGTGTTTGCTGAGATCTCAGGACTTCCGCCTGACAGGATGATTGAGTTCTCTATTGAGACTGTGCCTGGAACAGCTCCTATATCCAAGGCTCCGTACAGGATGGCACCGACGGAGTTGGAGATTCTAAAGAAGCAGCTGCAGGAATACTCTGATAAGGGATTAATTCGACCAAGTACTTCACCATGGGGAGCTCCAGTATTATTGGCAAATAAGAAGGATGGTGGTAAGAGGCTTTGTATTGATTATAGAGAATTGAAACAAAGTTACCATCAAGAACAAGTATCCCTTACCAAGGATTGATGATCTGTTTGATCAGCTTCATGGAGCCCGAGTATTCTCTAAACTAGATTTACAGTCGGGTTACCATCAGCTTAGGGTGAGGAAAGAGGATATTCCGAAGACGGCATTCAGGACCCGTTATGGCCACTATGAGTTTCTAGTTATGCCTTTCGGAGTCACCAATGCCCCTTCAGTTTTCATGGATTTGATGAACAGAGTGTTCTCGCCCTATTTGGATCAGTTTGTAGTGGTTTTTATAGATGACATCTTGATCTATTCAAAGAGCAACAGGGAGCATGCAGAACACTTGAGGATTGTATTGCAGACTCTACAGCAGGAGCAGCTTCATGCTAAGAGGAGCAAGTGTGACTTTTGGTTGGACAGTATAGCCTTCCTTGGACACATAGTTTCAGCAGAAGGAATTTCAGTTGATCCTAGCAAAGTCCAGGCAGTGAAGGACTGGCCAATCCGAGGACGGTGACTGAGATTAAGAGTTTTCTGGACTAGCCGGATATTACCGACGCTTTGTCCAAGATTTCTCTAGGATTGCAGCTCCGTTAACCCAGCTCACTCGGAAAGGAGAAAGGTACATATGGACAGAAGAATGTACTATGGCATTTGAGCAACTGAAGCAGAGACTCATTTCAGCTCCAATCTTGAGGACTCCCTCAGGAAGAGGAGGGATGGTCATATTCAGTGATGCATCAGGAAAAGGCCTGGGGTGTGTACTTATGCAACATGATCATGTCATAGCTTATGCATCCAGGCAACTGAAGACTCATGAGCGGAATTACCCAACTCATGACTTGGAGCTAGCAGCTGTTATATTTGCCTTGAAGATCTGGAGGCATTATCTTCTGGGAGATAAGGTGTTGATATACACGGATCACAAGAGCCTCAAGTATATTTTCTCACAGAAGGAGTTGAACATGAGGCAGAGGCGGTGGCTGGAGCTGATGGCGGACTATGATATTGACTTGCAATATCATCCAGGCAAGGTCAATACAGTACCGGATGCTCTGAGCAGAAACCAGAGAATAGAGTGCTTGTCCAACTTACTCAGCAGAAGGAGTTGATTCAAGACATCATCAGATTGGACTTAATGTTGGTACAAGGAGTTGATAAGGCAGGACAGTTCATGGCCTTGCAGATTCAGTCAACATTGATAGATGAGATCAAGGAAGCTCAAAAGGAAGATCCCAGATTGCAGTCATTTAGAGCCCAGGTAGAGGCTGGATTGAGGACTGATATCTGTATTCATCCAGATGGTGCATTATTTTTGGCAGCAGGATTTGTGTTCCCCAAGGAGAAGTTCGACAGAAGATTCTAGCAGAAGCACACAGTTCAGCATATTCCATACACCCAGGGGAAACAAGATGTATCAAGACTTGAAGAAGCAGTTTTGGTGGAATGCTATGAAGAGGGAGATAGCCCAGTATGTTGCCAAGTGCTTGGTTTGTCAGCAGATAAAGATAGAGCATCAGAGGACAGCTGGACTTCTACAACCTTTACCGATACCTGAGTGGAAGTGGGAGCACATCACCATGGATTTTGTCACGACATTGCCTCGCAGTCCTAAGGTAATAATGCTGTGTGGGTAATCATTGATCGCCTCACCAAATCAGCTCACTTCATACCATTCAGGGTAGGTCAGACAACAGAGGTTCTGGCAGACAAGTACATGAAGGAGATAGTTCGTCTGCATGGAGTTCCAGTTAGTATTGTATCAGACAGAGACACCAGATTCAGATCTCATTTCTGGAAAGCCTCCAAGAAAGTCTAGGGACTCGTCTGAGATTCAGTACTTCATATCATCCTCAGACAGACGGACATCTGAAAGGACTATCCAGATTCTTGAAGACATGTTGCGGGCTTGCATGATTGAATTCCAGGGATCATGGGAAGACCATCTTCACTTGGCTAAATTTTCTTATAATAACAGCTATCAGGCAAGTATCAAGATGGCACCATTTGAAGCATTGTATGGAAGGAAGTGTAGGTCACCGATTTGTTGGGATGAAGTCGGTGAGAGAAGACTTTTGGGACCAGAGCTCCTGATTCAGACAACAGAGAAGTCAGGATTATCAGAGATCACCTCAGGGCAGCACAGAGTCGGCAGAAGAGTTGGCAGACACACTGAGAAGGCCATTGGAATTCCAGACAGGGGATCATGTATTTTTGAAGATATCACCTACAAAAGGAGTAATCCGGTTCGGTACTCGTGGAAAGCTTAGTCCGAGATATATCGGCCCATTCGAGATCTTGGACCGAGTGGGAGATGTGTCTTACAGGTTGGCGTTACCGCCATCTTTGGACGGAGTTCACAATGTATTCCACGTATCACAACTGAGGAAGTATGTGAAGGATGACAGTCATATCCTGGATCACTCCGAACTGGAACTACAACCGGATTTGTCATATCAAGAGCAACCGATGGCCATTTTGGACAGAAGTGTCAAGACATTGAAGAATAAGGCAATACCATTAGTGTTGGTGTCTTGGAACAGACATGCACCAGGAGAGGCCACATGGGAACGAGAGGATGTTATCCGTGAGCGTTACCCTCAACTCTTCACTTCTTGATTGGTAAAACTCTTTCCTTCTATCCTTCTCCACTGTTATCCTTCTCTGCTGTCACCTTTCACCTTATGAAATTTCGAGGACGAAATTTTTGTAAGGTGGGTGGATTGTAATACCCCGTTCCCGGAATACGTACTTAGTTGCGTATTCAGTTTTCGATCGTATTTTTCGATTTACTTCCTGTATTTGACCGATTTCAGTTTTAAAAATCATTTTCCAATATTATATATTTTCTATGATTTTCTGGAATTTTCCTGAATTTAATTAAATATTTTCAAAACCGGTGTCGACCAGTGCCGCTGATCGATTCTCGGATGTTTAATTCACAAACATTAGGAATTTCTAGAAGGTCTTTAGACTTTATTTCTTAGAATCATATTTTCTATCTAAATACTTTTTCTGAGATTTTATAAATTTATGAAAATTCCAACGGAGTCGGTAGATAACTGATTCCGGGATTTTTTAGTTTTTAAACCATAAAGTATTTCTTCAAACGGATTTCACTATGAGTCTTAAAATATTATTCTTGATTTTTGGTAAAAATTGCGAGTCGTTCCGAGATACTTGAATTTCGGACGATTTCGGTATTTTCCGAAACGTTTTCCGCATCCTCGACTTAAACCCGGGAATTTGTCTTTTCATTTTTAAATCCAAGAGAAAATATTTTCATTTATAATTTCCTTTCCTTTTTCCTTTTTCTTAATTTCTTCCTTCCTCCACAACCACAAGTTTTTCCATTTTCCAAAATTCCAAATTTCCCAAAATTACAACCTCCACTCATTCCCACCTACTTCCTCATTAATGCATCTCTCTCTCTCTCTCCCATGGCCTGCCAAGTGGCCAAGAAGAGGGACACTCATCCCCTCTCCTATTTGCACAAAACCCCCTCTCAATTTCCTTATTTACACCTCCTTACAAAATCACAATCCTATATAAACTTTCCTTTACATTTCTATTACTCTTTTCTTCACTTCAACAAAGAATTAGCCTTCACCATCTCCTCCTCCACCTCAACCTCAACTCAAACCCTAACTCCAAAACATCACCTAGGTCATCTTCTCCATCTCAAGCAACCACCACGTCTTTGGATTGGATCGTCCGCATTACCGCCAAGGATCAAGTTGGTGATATCGTCGACTACGATCTTTTCGGAACTCGTAAAGCTTCGATTAACCAATCCAAGTGAGTATTTTTACTCACCAAGACTTGTCTAATTCCTAGCATACTTGTGTTCTCATATCTTGTATATTTGCATCTTCAAAATCATATTTTTAGACATCAAACACAACCATCAGAAATTCTGTTCTGTATTCTGTTTCCCCAGTATTAGTCGACTTGACCTAGGAATTAGTCGACTAACCCATCTATTTTCGAAACGTAACCTTTTCTGGAACACAGTTTTAGTCGACTTAGACTATATATTAGTCGACTAGAAATCTTTGTTAGTCGACTACACCTTCCACCCTAGTCGACTAACTTTTCCTGAATCAGAAACTCAACTCTCTGTATCACAGACTTAGTCGACTTAAGTATCTGTTGGTCGACTTATAATCATTGCTAGTCGACTAACCCTCCCACCTAGTCGACTAACTTTCCCTGAAACAGAATCTCACTCTCTGGAACCCAGTTTCAGTCGACTAATTCAGACTGTTAGTCGACTAGAGACCCTTATTAGTCGACTAACCCTTCCACCTAGTCGACTAATTTAGGCTGTTTGTCTTAGTTGATTTCTTTTCTGAATTTGGATCTTATCATTTGTTCATGTGCTATGTATTTTTGTTACTTGTGCTTCATGACTGATACCTCATGACATGTTACTTGATGGATCTTACTTCATATTACACCATGACTTGTTATTATATATTTCCACTTCATGACTTATATTGTGTAGTCTCATTCCATAACTTGTTAATAAATGGATATTACCACTTATCATGCCATCACTTGAACCAAGCATGATACACTTGACTTTTATATAAAATGGACCAACTTATATTGGGTCGGGGGAAAACATGCGGATATCGATATGTGTTCGTGTTTACAGTGGTTTTAGGAATGTTGTGCAACTCATGTTCCGGTCTGACCTGTGGGCCACCAGGACCGAGGGGAGTGCTTGCTCCCTCTTCCTGAATACTATCATGATAAAGGGCATACTGTTGGCCCAATGGCCCTCCACTCTAGTTTTGATGATGATCAACTCATGTAGTTATATTTACTAATATTCTTGTGTTTCTAAGTTTCAGATCATTAGCAGGATATTAGTGTTGGTGATTAGCTTCAACAAGGTGTTTGGAAGCTTATCATGGTGATTCCGGTGCCAAAGCTTAAAGATCATACCTTTGCACTCGGTGGATCGCGTTTGGGAGCAAGTCTACTTGAAGATGGAGATCATCAAGAGAAGACTTAGGTATCCTAGTTTAGTTTTAGTTGTTTTAGATCCATTTGTAAGCTTAGTTTAGTTGATATGCTCAAGTGCACAAACACACACGTTTTAGTTTTAATGTGTGATTTTATGAATAGTTGGATCAAAACAAGTTTTCATGATTTATATGTATAGTAGATGTTTTCTAGTTATACATACATGCTTAACTTATAGACAAACTTATTTTGACATTCCTATTCATGTTTTGGAAAATCTAGTTTGATAAAAATACAAGTTTTATTTATGATAAAATTGGCAAGACCACAAAAATGAATTGATATGATTGATATATGTCTTGAAATTTTTATCACAAGTTTTAGTTTTCAAGTACAATGATAAAACATATTTTTGTGGATTTTTTAAGAAGTGTTAAAAGATTTTTTACAAATTTTCTATCTCAAAAATCTGCCCAGAAAAACTGTATTTCAGGCAGACCGTCGACCGGGACAGTCGACCGGCTGCTGTGTCCGGATATGCACAGGCTGTGCATGTCCGTCGGTCGACCGGGTCACGGACCCAGTCGACCGATATAGAGAGTCTGCTCTCTGTATCTTTTCGGTCGACTGGTTCGGTCGACCGATAGAAGGAAACTGTGTTTCCTCCTTGTTGGTCGTTCGACTGGCAGTCGACCGAAGCCCCAACGGTCATATTTTCGACCGTTGCCGGTCGACCGTGCCGGTCGACCGGTGGCTGTCAGAATTGCCACACATCCTAACGGCTAGTTTTCTGGTTTGGCCTATATATACCCTATTCATTTGGGATTTTGGCTAAGGTTTTTAAGAGAAAAATTTCTGGTTTTCAGCAGAGTTTAAAAAGAGTTTTAAAAAGAGTTTTAGTGCTTTTAACTTCTCATCTTTATTGATTTGGGTTTGGAAAAATCAAA